>PVJI01026468.1:0-18896 GCA_004026765.1 Micronycteris hirsuta | reverse complement strand
TGGAGGGCAAGGAGTAATGGAATTGAAATTCTCTCAGACTGGGAACAAGAGAAAAGTCTCTGGATTCTGTTCTCCCCATGCAGCACCTAAGAAGGGAAGTAAGATTCTATTAGCGTAGGTCATACAGGCTGCCTAAAATTTCTCACACCCTGAAGCTGGGGACATAAGAGAATTTTGAAACAAAATTAAAATTAAAATGTACGACTTTCTAAATAAATTGTATTTTGAAAATAACTGAAAGAATTATTATAAGTTTAAATTCCATGTCAGTTCTCCAAAATCATTTCTATTACCAAGAAAGTAATGTATTAGCTAGTGAAAACATTGGTAGGAATTGGTTTATCTTATGACCCTAGTTCTACCCACTACCACTGAAGGAAAGTGTGCTCTTAGTAGATGGAACATCAGGCGAAGAATACATTCTGGAAGGAAGGGGACCAGGAGTGTGGGGCATTGTCTAGCCAGAAGGAGGAAGCAACTCTAAAATAGGCAACCTGCATACACGAAGAAAGTACCAAAAAGGGAAAGAAGAGAGGGTCCAAGATGGTGGTAGAATAGGTAGAAGTTACAATCACCTCCTCCTAGGACCAGCCTGGAATTATAACTAAAATATAGAACAATCAACATGAAGACTAGTTGAACAAAAGTCTTATAACCAAGGATTTATAGAAGAAGCTGCATTGAGCCTGGTAGGAAGGGCAGAGACATCAAAAGGGCTGATCCACACCCATATGTGGTGGTTGAAAATCCAGAGAGGTATTTCAGCTGCAAACGTATCCCCATAAGGACTGAGGGGTCTCAGCCCCACACCAGGCTTCCCAGCCCAGAGCACCAGAGGTAGTAAAAGGAGCCCACATAACATCTGGCTATAAAAATCAGTGATGATTGTCTGCCAGGAAGAGACAGAAGTTTGTGAAAAACCCAGTCATACTCTTAAAGGGCCAGCACATAAAATTTCATCTATAGCCACTCACCCTGGGCTCCAGCAGAGGGAGGGTGGAGCTATTGAGTTGTATGAAGAGAGACTGAGTTGTGTGGCTTCAGGGAGAGGGCTGAAGGGACAGCCATCAGGGCCCCTGTGCTGAGTCCCTCTTTCACATTGTTCACAGATGCCACCTTCCCTGGACAAGCCCTCCCCTCCATACAGCATCAGTCTAGGGGAGTTCAATAGCCCCATCCTGACTCCCTGTCACTGCACTCTGCCTGTTCATGCCCTGCAAAGGAGTCAGTGGCCTGGGCCATGGTATAGACTTTCTTAGAGAGCTCTTGAGGAGGTCCAGGTGGACTCTAGGGGTGTCAGAAGCTGAGTTGCATGGCTCTGGGCTAGGGGCCTTTCCCTAACCCTGTCCCTAAGATGCCTGACTGGTGCTGTTCACCCCCAAAAAGATGTCCCCCAGAAGAGATTCCCAACTCTCGGTGGCCCTAACCTATCACATGCACGCCCTGCAGAGGAGTCAGGTGGCTGGGGCCACCCTGATCCTGCAGTACAGACTTTCTTGAAGGGCTCTTGAAGAGATTTTGGCAGACTTAGGAAGACACTAAGTTGTGTGGTTCTAGGGCAGGGACCATTTTCCCTTACATGCCTGACTGGTGCCTTCATTCCTATAGAGAGCCCTCCCTTCACACAGTCAAAGCTTGGTGTGTTCAGGCTTGACAAACTCTGCTGGTCTCACCCTGGTGATTCCCTGAGATCCTGCTTCACCACAGAGGTTTCCAGTACTGTTGTTGAGTGGCCTCTGTCTCAACACTGGTGCCAAATTTGATCTCTATCAATCTGAGAAGTACCACTCACTGCTACCTGGTGATTCACTGAGAACCTACTAAACACAACTCACATACTTCCAGAGGTTCTATCAGTGGGTGAGCCTAGCAAGCAACCAGCAGGTAGAGGGAGATCTCAGGGAGACTTGGGCCTTTTGCTGGCTTACACCTGGGCTCACTGCTGGTGGAAGGCAGCCTTGGTGGCAATTTTTCTCCTCCTATGCACACCCAGGCCCAGCAAAGGCAGCTGCAAACTGTGGATTGCTTCATACCTCCAAACAGGTAGCCCAGGGAGGGTCACAAGCAGCACCTAAAATTTACCTGCACTGGAGTCCCTCCCAGGAGCTACAACATAGCTGGTGGCAGGATTCAGACCACATCCGAGCATGACCCAATTAGCTGCATGTGGGGATTCTTTCCACATGCATGTAAACACACATGTTCTGGAATTTACGTGTTTTGAGCGCAGCTCCGTGTGATTCCCGTGTGGGCAAGTGTGGATCATGTCTGTGGAATGGGAACTCTCTATGGGAATTTGGCAAAAATGTATCTTAAGAGATTCTGGCTTGCTGAGCCCTGTTTAATATATTATCCTGGTCCTGTCTGTCACCGGACCTGAATTTACATCCTAATGCTCTGCTAATGAGTAAACCTATCCCTGTTCTGTATAATCCCATGAATAATCAATCCAATGTAAATGTGTCCTAAAGCCTCTAATAAAAACCCCGGCTAAGCTACCCACGAGGTCTTCTTCCCAAGACAGAGGTGGAGGGAAAGACCCGTGGCAGCCGGATTCTTATCTCCAAGCGTGTCTCTGGGTAAGATTGATTCACACAATCAGGGCGGTCCCCCCCATGGATTTTGTGGGTCGAAATCCATGACAGCTGCACAAGCAGCACATCCAAAGGAAGACCTTGCAGGCACCAGACCCTGCTGAGTGAATCTTGATTCATGGTGTGGGCACTCAGTAGCTTGTACAATGTGATCATAGTTAATTCACACAGTCAGCCTGAAGGTCAACCACACCAATGGGCAGACAAACAGCAATCAAGACTCAACTACAGATGTCCAATAGACATATGAAAAGATGCTCAACATCACTGTCAGAGAAATGCAAATTAAAACCACAGGTATGAGTTATCACATCACACTTATCAGAATGGCTACCATCAATAAATCAATGAACAAGTGTTGGTGAAGATGTGAAGAAAAGGGAACCCTCATGCACTGTTGGTGGAAATGCAGATTGGTGCAGCCACTGTGGAAAACAAGGTGGAGGGTCTTCAAAAACTTAAAAATGGAAATGCCTTATGATCCAGCAATTCCACTTCTGAGAGTTTATCTGAAGAAACCCAAAACACTAATTCAAAAGAATACATACACCTCTATGTTCACTGCAGTGTTATTTACAACAGCCAAGATATGGAAGCAACCCAAGTGCCCATCAGTAGATGAGTGGATAAAAAAGTGGTGGTACATACATCCAATGAAACATTGCTCAGCCATAAAAAGAATGAAAATTTACCATTTGCAACAGCATGGATGGAACTAAAGGGTATATGCTAAGTGAAATACATCAGATCAAGACAAATACCACATGATTTCACTTATATGTGGAATCTAAAGAAAAATATAAACTAACAAACAAAATTGGAACAGACTCGTAGATACAGAGATCAGACTGAGGGCTGCCAAAGGGAAAGGAGGTGGAAGCAATGGGTGGAAAGGTGAAGGGATTAAGTACTAATTGACAGTTACAAAATAGTCATAGGGATGTAAAGTACAGCATAGGAAATATTGTGATAATTATGTATGGTGTCAGGTTGGTACTAGATTTCTTAGGGCATCACTTCCTAAATTATATAAATTCCTAATCACTATGCCATACACCTGAAACTAATAAAAATAATATTAAATGTAACCTGTAATTTAAAAATAAAATTTAAAAATAATTTTTTAAAAAAAGATGGAAGATTCCATAAAAGAGAAGGAGGAAGAAAAATAAAAAACAAATTACCTATATACTCATTTCTGAAACAGGTCCCAATAAGAAGCTCAGTTTTTCAGACAAGCAGGCTGTCCATCCACACTGGGATCATATGGTAGCCAAAGTATTGGAACAGCCTGACACAAAGCAGGAGCTCTGTGAGTTGAGAGATAAACTGGGAAGTGAATGATTAAAAATCCCATAATCCATAAGAGTATAAGAAAAATACCAAGAAGTATAAGAGCCATGGCTCTAGATGGTTCTATTTGGCTGGCCAATAATTTAACCTATGTCAATCACAAAAAAAGCAACACCTGCTTATGAAAACATCCAAATGTTAATTACCTCAATAGCACCTCTGTTTTAGCAACCACCCTAGAAGTCACTCGTTCTATATAAAATAGTCTCATCAGTAGGTCAGAATTAAGTGCCCTGGCTCAGACCTGTCTTTCTCTACATGAGGTCCCAGAAACATTGCACCCACTCTTCGCCAGTGTACACTGGAGAGCCTGTGGTTCACAAACCCTCTAGGCTCTTCAACAGGTCAAAAGAGGGCACCATGCCAATCAGTCTCACTTCATTGTCAAATTCCTGGCAGCATTTTGGGCTTTCAATGTCATTCTTAAATTGATATTATTTGTTTTTTTTTTTTCACCGACAATGTTAAACCAGAGTCATTCCTGAACTTACACACTTTTTAGCTTATGAAAATAGACAATAGGCAAAACGCTTTGCAGTTCAGCACTTGAGAAAGGAGCTTTTTAAAAAGGAAACATTGCCCTAATGAGGTGGCTCAGTTGGTGGGAGTTTCATCCCATACACCAAAAGGTTCTAGGTAGGATACCTGGCCAGGTAACCAAACCGATTGATGTAACTCTCTCACACTGATGTTTCTCTCTCTCCCTCTCTACTTTCTCTCTCTCTAAAATCAATAAACATATCCTTGGGTGAATAATTAACAATAATAATAATAACAAATTTCTCTGGCCAGTATTGCTCAGTTGGTTATGGGTTTAGTCCCAGCTGAGACATGTACCAGAGGCAAACGATCAATATTTCTCTCGTAGCAATGTTTCTCTCCCTCTTTCTCTCCCTCCTTTTCCCTCTCTAAGCATGTTCTCAGGAGAGAATATTTTTTTAAATAAATAATATATATAATAGGTCATCATACTGACATGTATGTGATTGTAAGCCTCTTTTTTTTTTATTTTTAGAGACAGGGAAAGGGAGGGAGACAGGGAGAGAAACAGCAATGTATGGTTGCCTCTCACATGGCCCTCACTGGGGACCTGGCCTGCAACCCAGGCATGTGTCCTGACTGGGAATCGAACCGGGACCCTCTGGTTCCAAGCCCACGCTCAATCCACTGAGCTACACCAGCCAGGGCTGTAAGCCTCTTAAAAAATAATAACAAATAGCCCGGCTGGTGTGGCTCAGTGGATTGAGCACGGGCTGGGAACCAGAGGGTCCCGGTTCGATTCCCAGTCAGGGCACATGCCTGGGTTGCGGGCCAGGTCCCCAGTGAGGGCCATGTGAGAGGCAACCATACATTGCTCTTTCTCCCTCCCTTCTCCTCTCTCTGGAAATAAATAAATAAAATCTTTAAAAAAATGTTTAAAAAATAATAATAATAAATAATAAAAAGGAAACATTCTTAGGTCCAGTTTTCCCTTCATGCTCAAAATTCCCTGATGAGTGAAAGCTATGTATGGAGTGGCCCAAGCACAGATCCATGCCAACACATCATGTGCCTACTTTCTTTGAGAGCCGTTCTTCAGTCCCAAGGGAGACAGAGAGAATGCTTATTGAACACAGACCCACAGATAGTCACAGTGGGCAAGTGCAGAATATTCTTGCTATAAAATCACTAGGTAAAGTGAACTTCCTAATGCAGAACAGTAGATTCACCATGCTGTGTTACTCTAAGCGTATTCTGTAGATGCTACCATTAGGCCCCTCTAACCCTTTCTTGGCAGTAATGTAGGCAGAAATCATAAGTGTAGAAAGTTACAAGTACAATGAACTATTGTTTAAATAAACCAAAGTGCTATAGATTTAAAATAAATTCAAATGATTCCATTTCACCTCTGAAATAAATGATTGTTAGAGGTAAAGCAATGCAAAAGGTTTAAAACTATATAGTGACACACTTGAGTTAATTCATTCAGTCAGTTCGCAAACCTAGTTGACAATAGGTATTTTAAATGATCTGCATGGTACAAATTTTATTTCTAAGTTCATACACTTGTATTTAAGCAGTGAAGATACATTTCTGTTAAAGGTTCTGGCCAACATGGGGGTATAGGTAGATACACTTTGGCTCCTTGCACAAGCAAAAGGACAATAAATGTAAAAACAAAAAACAACCAAAAGTGACAGAAAAGAGAACTGTATGAAAGTCTGACAACTTAGGAGTTAAAGAAGAAACATTCATCCAGACCTGTAGGAGGGGCAGAGATGGGCAGCTGGAGCAGAGAGGATTCAAGGCAAGGCGGGGGCTGGAGGATCAGATGAGGCAGTGGCTGAAGGAGCAGGAAGTCCCACATTTGTGTGCAGATAAACCAGGAGGAACAACTGAGGAGCGAGACAGACCATGCAACCCAGGGTTCCAGTGTGGGGGAATAAAGCCTCAGAACCTCTAACTGAAAAAACCTGTGGGGGTTGAGGCAGCAGGAGAAACTCCCAGCTTCACAGGAAAGTTCATTGGAGAGATCCACAGAGTCCTAGGACATACACAAACACAACCACCTGGGAATCAGCCCCAGAAGGGCCCAATTTGCTTGTGGTTATTGGCGGAAATGACTGAAAGCCAGCAGAGAGCTGAACAAGCAGCATTGTTACTTCTCAGACCCCTCCCCTACATACAGTGCCATAACTAAGCAAAGAAGAGATAGCCAACCTATCAGATGCAGAGTTCAAAGTACTGGTAATCAGGATGCTCACAGAATTGGTTGAGTATGGTTGCAAAACAGAGAAAAAAGTGAAGGCTATGAAAAATGAAATAAAGGAAAATGCACAGGGAACCAACAGTGATGGGAAGGAAACCAAGACTCAAATCAATGATTTGAACCAGAAGGAGGAAAGAAATATTCAACCAGAACAGAATGAAGAAACAAGAATTCAAAAAAATGAGGAGAGACTTAGGATCCTCTGGAACAACTTTAAACATTCTAACATCTGCATTATAGGGGTACCAGAAGGAGAAGAGGAAGAGCAAGAAATGGAAAACTTCTTTGAAAACATAATGAAGGAGAACTTCCCTAATCTGGCAAAGGAAATAGATTTCCAGGAAGTCCAGGAAGCTCAGAAAGTCCCAAAGAAGCTGGACCCAAGGAGGCACACACCAAGGCACATCATAATTACCATTACCCAAAATTAGAGATAAGGAAAGAATCCTAAAAGCAGCAAGAGAAAAGGAGACAGTTACCTACAAAGGAGTTCCCATAAGACTGTCAGCTGATTTCTCCAAAGAAACCTTACAGACAAGAAGGGGCTGGAAAGAAGTATTCAAAGTCATGCAAGGCAAGGACCTACATCCAAGATTACTCTACCCAGTAAAGCTATCCAGAAAAAGATTAAAACTATGAACATTAAAATAAAAACAAACTCACAACTATGAACAACTCAACCTAAAAAAAAAGAAAAGAAAAGAAAAAGAAAAATGAACTAAGCAAACAACTAGAACAGAACAGAATCACAGAAGTGGAGATCACATGGAGGGTTATCAACAGGAAAGGGGAGGGATGAATGGGGGAAAAGGTAAAGGGAATAAGGAGCATAAATGGAAGGTAAAAATAGACAGGGTGAGGTTAAGTACAGTATAGGAAATATAGAAGTCAAAGAACTTATATATGACCCATGGACATGAACTGAGGGGCAGGGGGATGCAGGTGGGAGGTAGTGTGCAGGGAGGAGGGGAAGAAATGGGGAAGAAATGGGACAACTGTAATAGCATAATCAATAAAATATATTTTTAAAAATTTCTTTGTTAAATTTTGTATTAATTCTTCATAATTCATGCTAACTGGCCCACTAACATAGACTATTTTAAATCAATATATTCATATTTTCTCATACAAAAGAAGGATAGAAACCAGAAATACATCGAGATAATGTAAGCTTATGCTTTGCATTTATTCTGATCAGTAATATTTAAGATAGTATTTTGTGTAGTGGAAAGGATAATGGCTTTTACCTCAGGAGACCTGAGTATTTACCTAATTCCTCCACTACCACCCCCTGCCTCCTCCCTTCCTTCCTTTCTCCATAAATATTCGTTACTCTCCTACCTACACCATGTGTTATGGGATATAAAAAGGTATATAAGATCCAGTTCATGCCTTCAAGTGATAGGTAGATTTGTAGAAAGATAATAGGGATAGGATGATGAAGAAATAACATGGGCTTTGAAATTCAACAGCCCTAGATGAAAATACAAAATAATTTTTCATTCACTCTGCAACTTTATTCAAGTTACTTAACTTTGCTAAGCTTCACTTTACTCATCAAAATGAAGTTAAGTCACAAACATTTTACTTTATAAAAATGAAGATAATACTATCTGCCTGAAAGACTAGTTATAAAGACTAAATCTGCAGTATGTCTAAAACACCCAGAAAACTGTGCAACAATTTCTTTTCTTGGAAAAATTCTAGACTTGAAATTAGAAGAGCTTGAGTACAAATTTTGACTCTGCCAAAGTGACTTTTGGGCAGTCCTGTAAACTCCCCAGATTCCAAAACCTCCCTCAATGCAAGGACAGGATTGAATAAACTTATCCTGAACACCTCTTCCACTTCTAAAAATAATTTTATCTATTCCAGCAGAGGAATACTTGAGATTTTTGGCAAAATTATTACTTAGGTAGATTAGAAAGATTAATTTGTTAGCAATAGGTTGATGAGCATGTGTGTAAAGTTAAGAGAAAAGACAATATCTGTTAGAAAATCTCACCACATCGCAACACCCACATCTGCAGGCAGCACCCATATAAATAGTAAGCACAGAATGTTTTGTTGTTGCTTGATGTCCCCAAATAACCATGGACACAGGCTATTGTTTATAGTAGAGTTTTATTTAAAATAAAAAGTGTGTGTGTTAGGGATAGGGTGGTAGGGAACTGGCAGAGGACATCATATCAAGTGATTGAAAACAGAGTTGTATGTGACGCATCTTTTAAAGCCCTTAAGAAGCTACTTCCAACATTGGGAACTTCTCAATGAGCCTCTCTTCTCAGAAAGCCTCCTGTCTCACACTGCCCTACACAGGCTCACTGCTACAAACGCATAGAGGCAGGTTTTCTCCTCTTCTTTATATTTCTAAGCTTCAGTTCTTCCCCATTTTCTTCCCAATAATAGTTGATATTTATTTAGTTTAATAGTTGATATTTATTTAGTTTTCAGATTTAAGAGCTTACCATATGCTTGCTGCTCTTTTAAGCATTTTGCAGGCATGTATTATCTAATCCTTACAATAATTCTGTGAGTTAGGTTTCATTATTATCATTGCCGTCCCTATTTACAAAGCATGCAACTAAGGCACATATTGGCTAAGGAATATGACAAATGCAGCCCAGTGAGCCTGTGGAGGCAGGAGTCAGAGAGAAGCTGTCTGACCCCAGTGTCATGTGGTACACCTTCCCTAGCCAGCTAAACCTCTCCCAAAACCAAGAACCTTAGTCCCTCTTTTCCTGATCTTCCAGTCCACAAATAAAAATTTCTCCCATATTTTGGTGTCATCTCTCTTTGTCTACTTCTATCCCAGCCCCATAGGTTCAGGCCTCCAGCTGAGGTCTTTCATGGGCCTTTTCCTGATGCTTTTTCTTGGGATAAAGTGTTTTGACTGAATTCCTACTCTCTCTGGACAGAGTGCACTACTTTACAAGGCACTCTGGCCTCTGCCACAAAACCAGGCTCAGCAAACAGCTGCCGGGACACAAAGAAACAGTGAAGGTGCCTTGGTGTCGCCTCATCCATAGCTGCGATCAGACTGTCATGTTTCAATCTGAATAGAAACAACTCCATCAAACGTAACTCATAGCCACCTCATCCAGTCCATTAATTTTCACCTGAAAGGTGCGATCTCCTAGATTTTATTATAAAAGGATTTTAAATATACCAATGTCTTTTACCATGAACAAGGAAATAAACAGTCACCTTAAAAAAAGAAAAAAATTTAGGTCATGTGCACCAAAAGGTTTCGGGCTTGACTCCAGATTAAGAAGATGGCAGTGAGATAAGTAGGAGCGGAGTCCACTTCCCCGTGAGCAGGGGTGAAACACCTAGCTGATCTTCTGAGAAACAGAGCGAACAGCCAATGGTACCCCAGCACATATGAAGATTGGAGACCAAAATTGTACAGGTCATAGAAAAATCAGATGGTGAGGAGAGAGCTTCAGGACAATAAGGTCCCTGGGTCCAGCGTGGGAACTAGGACAGCAGCAGCCCCAGGCCCTGCGCTGGCCGGGTCTGCTGCAGGGTTCGTGGGAAAGAGTCAGGTCAACGGCTCCCTCCCCTGCCAAACAAGGTTTGAGCAGCACCAGGAGGGACCTGGTTGCTTCAAGCCGCAGGGAGAGGAAAAGGACAAAGTAGCAAACACACAGGGGATGTGAACACCCATGGAGACTGTGTGAGGCGAGAGTTGACAGCTGAGCCGTGCCAGGCCCTGACCAGGATACTCCCTGGTCTGGTTTGAAAATTGGGCTGAGTGAGAGGCAGGCCAGGCCCTTGCATGGAGTGGCAGGCTTGAACAGGAGGAATTTTTCAAAAAGAAAAAGTAAAGAAAGAGACACACAGCAGCTGTTTGGGGAACTCTCCTGCAGCAGCCGACCAGGCCCCACCCAGCCATGTGGCGCCCCCGAAGTGGCTCGTAGGGCCCGTACTCACACCCGTAGCTCTGGGGAGAGTGCACACCGAGGAAGACCCTGTGCACAAGCCGGCAGCCCCGGGGATGTGCGCACCCACTGTGGGGCCGGTGGCTGATCGTCCTGCCACACACACAGACCCAGGACTGAGCATGCCTGACCCCTGCACCCCCAAGGAAACAGCAGAGGAGACCCGCACCAGCATCCACAGGGGCAGCCAGGCAACCACAGGTGGAAACCTGGACCTACAATCAGGGAGTCAGCAATCCCCAGAAAGACTTAAAACGCTGGAGGAGCTTAACTAGCCTGGAGGAGCTCTGAGAGCCCCTAGCATCTAGGACAGCAAAGACTGAGAAGTGGGGGTGTGAGTTGCCCCTAACTGGTGCACCTCAAGGACAGCGCAACTGGTGGACTGAAGGCCTAGGCTGGGCTCAGAAGGGCACTGAGGAACTGGGCTGGAGGCTAGGTGACTGCCACTCAGGAGGGGAGAACCACTCAGGATGGGAGAAAAAACAACCAATTCCCCCCTCAGCCTGCTTAAGACAGGAAGTCCAGCAAAACTGGCTTAGCCAGTTTGAAGCCAGTAGGAGGCTGCTGTTGTTGTTGTTGTTGTTGTTGTTGTTGTTAACAAAAATTCCCACAAGTGAGACAATAAAACCAGGAACTGTGAAAAGACCAGAGTTGGACTCAAACAGGGGTCACCCCAACAGCCGAGACAGTGAGACAAACTTCACTTTGCTACTCCAGAGGACTTGCAAGATACTACATATTTGTATTTTTTCATTATTCTTAAATCTTTCATTTTCCTAGTAGTATTCTTGTATTTCTCCTCTTACGGTTTAGTCTCCTTCACTTGACTGGTTGAATTGCACTGTTTGACTGGCTTCCCTTATTCTCTCATTCATAGAGTATTTTTAACTTACTGTCTTTCACTTCACTTGTGCTCCATTAACACACCACTCTAGGTCCTATACTTCCTAATCTTGTTTTCCAGATCACATAGAGCCTGTCATATGATTGTTGCTCCATTATCATTGTAAATAATTGCTGTTCCATACAATTGTAAATGCTACACAGCACCTCCCACCCCGCAGGTCTTAGCCAACTCAACTGTTTCCTGAACTTTATTACTGTTGTGGTTAACGCTATTCTCTCACACATTACACCAATTTTCTGTCCTTTACTTTCACCTTACCTCATAATCTGACCTCCCACAAGCTCACTTCTTTCTAGATCCAACTCACAATCTGCCCCCCCCCCAACAAGAGTCACACCTACGTCCCACCCTTTCTTAAATGTGGCTAGTTGAGTGAAATATCCCGGTTAACACTATACATATCCAAAGGATCTCCTATCTCTTCTCTATGGGTTGGTACATTAAATATCATAGAATACACTCCTGCTGTCTTAAACCATTTTGCCTTCCCCCCCCAACTGATCACAAAAAAGAGTAGGTGGAAGCTGTGAAGACCACGATACCTGCTAGAAGAGAAAACCCACCAAAAAAGAAACCACCAACAGAAAACAATGGAAGAAGGTGAAGGACAGAGTGAAACCCACACTAACCTTAATCCAGGCCTGACCTGGAAATACAACCAATTCGTGGAGAAATTACCCACAACAAACAACTGAACAAGACTGAGAGAGAAGCCTCAAAACCTTGCTCACACAGAAGAATCGGCTTCAACACAACCTGTCCACACCTGCACAACAGAATACAAGATGAGGTGGATGGAGCAACACTCAGTTAACCAGCTGGAGGAAAGGACCCACCAAAGAAACACCCAACAATAATCAAAACCCAAAGACATAAAGAGAGCCAACATAAATGACAACCCAAGACCAGCGAGCTCAGGAGATTAAGGAGACTGCACCACTGAATCTCACAGGTATTCTACCATAGAAGTTCACACCATAAACCCTGAGAGTCAGAACCAATCAATTTAAGAAACAGAGGATAACAAGAAGAGTCTAACAAACAATGGGAAGACAAAGAAATAATCTCCAAATGAAAGGAAAGGAGGAAGCCTCAGAGAGAATGATAAATGAAAGAGAGACAAGTCAACTCAGATATTGAGTTTGAAGCATTGGTTATCAGGAAGCTCCATGAGCTCACAGAGAATTACCAGAAACTACAGGGAAACTACAATGAACTTAATGCAAACTATATCAACATGAAAAAGGAAATAGAAACTATCCAAAAGGGCTAAGAGGAAATGAAGAATACGATTTCTGAACTGAAGAACACAGTGGAAGGAATCAAAAACAGGCTCGATGAAGCAGAGGATCAAATCAGTGAGCTGGAGGACAGGGTAGAAAAAAACACCCAGAAAGAGCAAGAAAAAAAAAAGAGGCTCAGAAAGAATGAAGAGGGATTAAGGGAATTGCAGGACAACATGAAACATAATAATATTCATATAATAGGCATACCAGAAGAAGAAGAAGAAAAGCAAAGGATAGAAAATCTGTTTGAAAAAGTAATGATGGAAAACATCCCTAATCTGATGAGAGAAAAAGTCACACAAATCCAGGAAACACAGAAAGTCCCAATCAAGAGGAACCCAAAGAGGCCCACTTCAAGACACATCATAATTAGAATGGCAAAATTCCAAGACAAAGAGAGAATCTTAGAGGCAGCAAGGGAGAAACAGGAAGTAACATACAAGGGAGCCCCAATAAGGTTAGCAGATGACTTCTAGATGGAAATGCTCCAAGCCAGAAGGGAATGGCAAGAAATATTGCAAGTAATGAGAACCAGAGACCTGCAACCAAGGCTACTGTACCCAGCAAGCCTCTCAATTAAAATGGAAGGCCAGTTAAGGAGCTTTCCTGACAAAAGAAACCTCAAAGAATATACCTCCTCAAAACCAGCTCTGCAAGAGATGCTAAAGGGTTTGCTTTAAGAAGAAGAAAAACAATGAAAGAGAGAGGAACACAGGTATGAAAAAAATGGAAATGAGTAAGTATCTGTCAATAATAACCTTAAATGTAAATGGATTAAATGCCCCAATCAAAAGACACAGAATAGCAGACTGGATAAGGAAACATGACCCACACATAAGCTGCCTACAAGAGACCCACCTCACAACAAAAGACCTACACAGGCTGAAAGTGAAGGACTAGAAACAAATTTTCCAATCAAACATACAGGGGAAAAAAGCCAGGGTAGATATACTCATATTGGACAAAATAGACTTCAAAACAAGAGCCATAAAAAGAGACCCAGAAGGTCACTTCATAATACTCAAGGGAAGAATCCACCAAGACGACATAAACATTGTGAATATATATGCACCCAACATAGAAGCACCCAAATACACACATAAAGAAAATCTTGGAGGACTTCAAGAAAGATATTGACAGCAACATAATCATAGTAGGAGACTTTAACACCTCACTGCCAAAAATGGAAAGATCTTCCAAACAAAATATCAACAGAAATATTGTGGCATTGAATAATGTCCTAAATGAAATGGAATTAACTGATATATATAGAGAGAGAGCCTTTGATCCCAGAGAAGTAAAATACACATTCTTTTCAAATGCACATGGAACATTTTCAAAGATAGACCACATGATAGGACACAAAACAAGCCTCAATAAATTCAAGGAATTGAAATCCCATCAAGCATTTTCTCTGACCACAAGGGACTGAAACTAGAAACCAACCCCAAGAAAAAAAAACCCAAAACACTCAAACTCATGGAGATTGAATAGGATGCTGTTAAACAATGAATGGGTCAAGAATGAAATTAGGGAAGAAATCAAAATGTTCCTGGAAACAAATGAAAATGAACTGATAACAATCCAAAACTTATGGGACACGGGGAAGGCAGTCCTGAGAAGGAAGTTCAAAGCAATACAGGCCTACCTAAAAAAAAATATATATATATAGAAACCATTCAAACAAACAACCTAATCCTACACCTACAAGAACCGAGGAATAACAACAAAGACAGTCCAGAGCAAGTAGAAGGAAGGAAATAACCAAGATCACAGCAGAATTAAGTGACATACAGACTAAAAGCACAATTCTAAGGATCAATGAATCCAGGAGCTGGTTCTTTGAAAAGTTAAACAAAATCAACAAGCCTTTAAGCAGGCTCATTAAGAAACAGAGAGAGAGAGGAGCCAAATAAACAGAATTAGAAATGAAAGAGGAGAGATTACAACTGATGCCACAAAAATACAAAGGATTGTAAGAAATTACTACAAAGAACTGTATGACAAGAAATTTGAAAACCTAGCTGAAATGGACAAATTTTTAGAAAAATATAATCTTTCAAAACTCAGTAAGGAAGAAACAGAAAGCCTGAACCGACCAATAGCAGCAGATGAAATTCAAACAGTAATCAAAAAAACTCCCGACACACAAAAGCCCTGGACCAGATGGTTTCGTAGGAGAATTCTACAAAGCATTTCAGGAAGAACTAACACCTATCCTTCACAGACTATTCCAAAAAATCCAAAATGATTGAAGACTCCCAAACTCTTTTTATGAAGCCAGCAGCATCCTAATCCCAAAACCAGAAAAAGACACAACAAAGAAAGAAAACTTCAGGCCAATATCACTGATGAACATTGATGCTAAAATCCTGAACAGAATATTAGCAAACCGCATCCAGCAAAACGTTAAAAAGATCATACACCATGACCAAGTGGGATTCATCCCAGGGATGCAAGGATGGTACAATATTCACAAATCAATAACCATAATACACCACATAAACAAATGAAACACAAAAATCACATGATCATGTCAATAGATGCAGAAAAAGCATTTGATAAGGCACAGCACCCATTTATGATAAAAACACTCAGCAAAGTAGGAGCAGAGGGAGCATTCCTCAACATAATGAAGGCCAACATAAGGAAGGAACTAACCAAGATCACAGAAGAATATGAGTGACCTACAGCCAACATCATACTCAATTGACAAAAACTTTAAGCTTTCCCATTAAGATCAGGAACAAGACAAGGATGCCTACTTTCACCGCTCCTATTTAACGTAGTACTGGAAATCACAGCCACAGCAATCAGACAAGAAAAAGAAATAAAAGGCATCCAGATTTCAAAGGAGGAAGTAAAACTGTCATTGTTTGCAGATGACATGATAGTGTACATAGAAAATCCTATACACTCCACCAAAAAAACTACTAGACCTAATAAATGAATTTGGCAAAACAGCAGGATACAAAGTCAATACTCAAAAATCAAAGGCATTTTTGTACACCAACAATAAAATATCAGAAACAGAAATCAGGAAAAAAATCCCATTTGATATAGCAACAAGAAAAATAAAGAACCTAGGAATAAACCTAACCAAGGAGGTCAAAGACTTGTATGCAGAAAACTACATAACACTGAGGAAAGAAATTAAGGAAGACACAAACAAATGGAAGCATGTACCATGCTAATGGATTGGAAGAATTAACATCATCAAAATGGACATACTACCCAAAGCGATCTATAGATTCAATGCAATCCCTATCAAAGTACCAATGACATATTTCACAGATATAGAACAAACATTTCAGAAATTTATATGGAACCATAAACGACCACGAATAGCTGCAGCAATTTTGAGAAAGAAAAACAAAACAGGAGGGGTCACAATACCTGATATCAAACTGTATTATAAGGCCACTCTAATCAAAACAGCCTGCTACTTGCATAAAAACAAGCACATAGACCAATGGAACATAACAGAGAGCCCAGAAATAAACCCAAGTCTCTATGGGAAATTAATATTTAACAAAGAGGGAAGAAACATAAAATGGAGTAAATACAGCCTCTTCAACAAATGGTGTTGGGAGATCTGGACAGCTACATGCAAAAAAAATGAAATTTGATCACCAACTTACACCATACACAAAAATGAATTCAAAGTGGATAAAAGAATTAAATATAAGTTGTGACACCATGAAAGTCCCAGAGGAAAACATCGGTAGGAAAATCTCAGACATTTCATGCAGCAACATCTTCACTGATATGTCCCTTAAAGCAAGGGACATAAAGGAAAGAATAAACAAATGGGACATCATCAAATTAAAAAGCTTCTGCATGGCTAAAGAAACAGCATTAAAATGAAAAGAGAACCAACTATATGGGAAAACATATTTGCCAATGATACCTCGGAAAAGGGTTTGATCTCCAAAATATATAAAGAACTCAGATGACTCCACTCCAGGAAGACAAAAAACCCAATTAAAAAATGGGCAAAAGACTTGAACAGGCACTTCTCCAATGAGGAAATACAGAGGGCCCAGAGACATATGAAAGATACTCAACATCACTAGCCATCAGAGAGATGCAAATTAAAACCACAATGAGATACCACTTCACACCAGTCAGAATGGCCATCATAAACATAAACAAAGCAAGAGACAAGTGTTGGAGAGGACACAGGGAAAAGGGAACCCTAGTGCACTGTTGGTGGGAAGGCAGACTGATGAAGCCATTGTAGAAAACAGTATGGAATTTCCTCAGAAAACTAAAAGTGGAACTGCATTTTGACCCAGCAATTCCACTGCTGGGATTATACCCTAAGAGCCCTGAAACACCCATTCAAAAGAACCTATGCACTCCAATGTTGATAGCAGCACAATTTACAATAGCCAAATGCTGGAAGCAACCGACGTGCCCATCAGCAAATGAAAGAAACTATGATCAAGAAACTATGGTACATTTACACAATGGAATTCTATGCAGCAAAGAGAAAGAAGGAGCTCATAACCTTTGCAACAGCATGGCTAGAACTGGAGAGGATTATGATGAGTGAAATGAGCCAGGTGGTGAGGGACAAATACCATATGATCTCACCTTTAACTGGGACATAATCAACAAAAGAAAAAATCAAGCAAATATAACTAGAGACATTGAAATTAAGGACAATCTAACAATAGCCAGAGGGGAGGGGGAAGTGGACTGTGGGGAGACAGGCTTTCAGGAACTACTGTAAAGGACACATAGGCAAAACCAAGGGGGAGGTGGAAGCAAGGGAGGGAGGGAGGTTCAGATGGGGTGGGAGGGGAGTGGTGGGGAGAAAATGCAGACAACTGTAATTGAACAACAATAAAGTAATTTTAAAAATAAAATAAATTTTAAAAAGAAAAACATTTAAACCCTATTGATGTCTGTGTAATCACTTTTCAATTATTTTATAGACTTACATTTTTGTAGCTTTGTTTACTTTTCAACCACATTTCCTCACAACCTCATGTGGGTGCTATGATCCCTTTTTGACAGAAAAAAACACAAAGGTAGTAGCCACCTGACCACGTTTATTTAGATTCACAGTGGCCAATGTGGGAATGAAACACAGCTCCTTCTAGAGAAACCCAACACTTGACAATCACTATCATTCACTTTAAACACCTTTTCCACTTAGCCCTTTCTAAAGGATTAGTCGTCCTTGTTTCCATGCAGCTCCATGTAGGAGCTGTCAATGAGATGAAGATGGAATGGAGAACACAATTTCAGAGGGACTAAGAGGAAAGTTCAGGAATCTTGTGATATTAAATCATGGAGACAGAATCCTCTTAGTTCCTGCAATCTTTCTTTAAATTATAATTTATTGATAATGCTATTACAGCTGTACCAATTTTTTCTCCTTTGTCCCCCTCCACCCAAAACCCCCCACTTTTTTGGGCAATCCCCATAACATTGTTCATGTGTATGGGTAATGCCTATAAGTTCTTTGGCTACTTCATTTCCTATACTGTACTTTACATCCCCATGGCTATTCTGTGACTACCTATTTGTGCTTAATCCTCTCGCCTCTTCACCCATTCCTCCACAGCCCCCTTGCACCTGACAACCATCAAAACACTCTCTGTCTCTGTTCTTCTTCTTTGCTTAGTTTGTTTTTTAGATATAATTGTTGATAGATATGTATTTTTGCCATGTTATTGTTCATAGTTTTTAATCTTCTTTTTCTTAAATAAGTCCCTTTAATATTTTATTTTATTTATTTTATTTTTTAATATATTTTATTGATTATGCTATTACAGTTGTCCCATTTCCCCCCTTTCTTCCCCTCCACCCCCACCCCCAATTCCCCGCCCTTTAATTTTTGTCCATAGATCATACACATAAGTTCTTTGTCTTCTACATTTCCTATACTATTCTTAACCTCCCCCTGTCTGTTTTCTAACTACCATTTATGCTACTTATTCTCTGCACCTTTTCCCCCTTTCTCCCCCTACCATTCCCCTGTTGATATCCCTCCATTCCTTATATAAATCCCTTTAACATTTCATATAATAAAGGCTGGGTGTTGATAAA
>PVJI01026467.1:0-18991 GCA_004026765.1 Micronycteris hirsuta | reverse complement strand
GGACGCGACAACAATATGCCCCGCCCCACAGGACTGTTTTTAGGATTTAATGATATATTCCATTCTGAGAACTTAGTTCAATGCCTGGCACACATATGCCGGCTGTCATCATCATCATCATCTGCTTACACTCTGTGAGCCACAAGGGAGGATTTCTCTATATCCTGTGACAATTTCTTAGATCACGGGAAAATAGGATTATAGTTCTAAATTTGCATGTGTGTGTAAATTTTCATTTTCAGGCAACTTCTCAGCTAGACAGCCAAATCTCCAACATCTGCAGGGCTAGAGCTGGGGCCATTTCCTCAGGAATCCCACCCAAGTCTTTCCATTCAGGTGTAATCATTGATCAATGAAGGCCATTTCCTAGGGAAGACAAATCTAGGGAAAAGGCTAATGTAAAAGGCCAAGGGTGAGCAAAAAAAGAATTTAGGTAGGTTTCTGACATACTGCTTCAAATTGAGACAGTGAGAGAAAATTCACAAAATATAAAGATAGGCAAGCTGATCATTTCCTCTGAAAATCACTAATTTCCAGTAACACCAGAAATTAAAACTAAAAGAGGTACCAGCAACTTTAAAATAACATTATGTAAATGTCAGCCTCTGCTCTCTAGGAAATAAAAGCACATGGGTAATTTTCTAGTGGAACATTTCATGAGATTCATCTAACCTCACAAAACTGGCAGCTAATAAAGTTCAAACTGTGATGGTGAAGTGGGCATCAGCTTACACAAAATGGGGATGTGGAGTCAACTGGTTTTATTACGAAATATAGCTTTTCATTCTATATATTTCTTTAAACCCAGAAAGATTTTCTCAATCCAGAATAGTTTATGTTGTAACAACATTCCACCAGGCAGAGAAGGGAAAGTATTGAATCAGTGAACTTGGACAGAAATAATGCAGAAATAATTCTTAAGTCTACCATGATGACTGTGCCCATCTATTTTACCCATTCATTTCATAAGCCTCTTTAAGTAGTAAATAACACTTTATATAAGTTCTTTTTTAAAAATATTTTATTGTATTTTTTCCATCATCATTTAGTCCCCTAATTGGTAATGGAAGCAATCATCCTTAATACAAAAGTTTGAAACATCCTTAATATGAACCTGAGCTCCCTGAAATATTTTGAAACTAGATCAAGTTATCTTGCAGGATGCGCATATTGTGAGCATTCTAATTCAAAGAGTAAAGCATCTTTCAACAAAGCAATATAAGTAAGAATTTTAAAACAAAAATTATCTTTTCTATTATACAAAGTCAAGAGCAAAAAATCTACCTTTAGGGTAACTACAATAGCAATAGCATTAGTCTATGTTTTTCAAGTGTATTACATTTATCCTACATGGTTACAGAGCACAGCAGATATTCAGCCACCAAAACAATGAATGTGTCAACACATTTCAAAGTGACTGCACCTTAAGAAAGAACAAAGACAAACCCAAACATCTATTAACACACATTTAGCAGTAGAATACTATCTCTTTAAAAGCATCACAATTAAATGCTTTTCAGATCACTATCTTTTAATAATGCTTTAAAATATTATTTTAGATACTCTGGAGAGTGTTTCAAATTAGTGTGTGGTTCATTAAAATACAGAGGAATCCTTCCATTACCTTTTTTGCCCCTCCCCCAACTTCCTCCCAAACTGCCACTAGGGGTCAGTATGATGACACAGTTCCTCTCACTGATAGAAGAATAGAACTGAAACCCTTCCCCGTGAAAAACCCTACACAACAAAGACAATAACTACACATCTATAGCATTAGTAAATCCAGTTGATACATCAAGTCTGTAACATGAGTTTGCACTTTTCATAAGACTGTATTTTAATTTTGTAAATTGCTGTGGATTATTTCTAAACTCAATGTTTCTTTAATACAAAAGTATTCTAAGTGACAAGATTACTTATTCTAAGTGATTCTGTGCCTATTGGCCAAGATGTATGATCTGGAACAGGCATTAACATTTAATTGCAGGGTGGAAGTAGGTGGAGGTAGGCAAAAGTGGGGGGAAGGGGGACAGAAAGAGACTTTGCTTGAGACAATGGGTGCATGATGCAGTGTGCAGGTGATGTTTCATCAAGTTATGCTCAAAACCTGTATGGTTTTGTGAACCAATATCATCCCAATGAATTCAATAAAAAATTTATTTTCGAAGAGTTAGAGTGCACCTCTCTAGCCATCTCAAAAGTATACGAGGTCTGTCCATAAAGTATCCAGCCATGCACTATGAAAAAGAGAGACATTGATTGAAGATACAAGAAACATCGTACATAGGACAATGACACCTCAGTCCCCTTCAAAGTAGGCACTGTGGGACCTGACACAGTTCTCCCAATTGCCACCAGCTGCCTCATCTATTTTCCTGAATCTTATCTATGGTCTGAAATCTCTTCCCTTTCTAAGGTGATTTTAGTTTCGGGGAAAGCCAGAAGTCACAGGGTGCCAAATCTGGGCTATAGGGGGGCTGAGTCACCTGGGTGATTTGATGTTTTGCCAAACAACTCTGCATGAGGGGTGATGCATGAGCATTTTGTGATGAAGGTGCCAATCACCAGTTGCCCATAACTGTGGCCTTCTGGATCATCTGAATAGTTCCTGCTGAGGAATGTTCAAGCTTAATGGAGACTTTTATGCAGATTCATTGCTCTGCTCGCTCAGTCATTTTGCATACCATGGCCACATAGTGCACATGTTCACTCTACTGAAGTCTACCGCCCCCATTGGCACTTTCAGTGAAGTTGTCATTGTTCACACATACACATTCCAGTGCACTCTCCTTGGCTCCCAGGTTACACTGAAGTCACACAAACTGTTCCTGTTATATTAATAATGGTTGGACTTCTTCCACAAAGACCTCGTATATCATATCTCTTCCTCTAGTGGAGTGGAGAGAGGGGAGTAAAACTTGTGGTATTTTGACAACTTTAGAGAGGTGGGTGTTTTCCTTCAAAATGACTACAAATTCACTGCACTACAGCGTTAAGTGCACAATAAAATATAGGTAATTCTAAGGAATAGCATTAGTCTATACTTAAATCTACAGAATGAAAGAAATAAAAATAAACAGATATATGACTTTCCTTCAACTCTATTAAATAGGGTGAGAATGAAAAACAAACAAAGAAGCACAAAATCCTTGAAAAGTGCGTTCTGTGCACACTGAAGAGATTGAACGTTCTGAGACATCACTTAAGGCCAGGCCCTACCCTGACGATACTGAGAGGTCTTACAGGGTTTGGGTCTCTGTGAATAAGTGCTGCCTTTTCTTGAAGTACTTACTGTGTGCAGCTCTGTATGTGCATACCTTTTAAATACTTTCTCTACAAATTGCACGGCTTTCTTAGGCATGGCGTTCCATGAATAATTCTAGTAGGTATTAAAATTACTCAGTTAAAGCTTTATTTTTGTTAGTGAAGAGAAATGTTAATACTGATAATATAAAATGACAGGTCATCCGTATATAATAATGACATTCAAAAAAGTTCCTAAAGCTCACAAATGCACGTCCATATAGTTTGGGGGTATTCTATCTCTTTCTGGGGTCCTTCTGGGGTACACTTCTTACTGACCCCCACTCCCTTTGTTGTGCTCCTGACCTCACGTCACACAGTAGCAGGACCGTCCCCAGAGAGAAGCTGTGTCTTTGCTGCTGTGGAGGCCAGCAGGGGCCCAGCAGTCAATCACGTTTTCCTAAGTAACCACCACATATGCTGCCATCAGAACTCCACTGAGTCACTGTTGTTACGGGAAGTCAAGAAGGGGCACAAAAATTAAAAGTACAAGAAAACTGAGATAAGAAGACTAATATTTAGGAAAATCATCATTTTTTTCATGGAGATAACATGGAATAAGGACAAAGAATAGGAGTTAGTATGATATGTGTGTAAGCAATAGACTTGATTATGTGTTTTCTGTAGCAAAACTGCAGCTTTGGCTTATCTATAGGTATTACAATAATTATAGCTATTAGTTTTTATATTTTTATTTTATTCATTGTGTTTTATTTCCTAAAATCACTGTATCTTTTGAAAAACATCTAGTCAATAACCATAATATTTTGTAATCTTTTCATAGTTACCAACAGCCAGAATTTAGTTGTTGGCAAAGGGAAATGAAAAACATTGATTCCTTTTTATTCTTGGGATTAACTTAAAAACTCAATTCTGATCAAATCCAACAGATGGCAGTGATGTTATAAATTAATAGTTTAAAATATTATAATATACAGGATCTGGCCCTCAGAAGAATGTCAACCAAGAATAATTCTCTCAGTACTCGCATAAATATTTAAAACTTTGATATGATGAATTAGATAGAAGAGTACAGGTAAGTATAACATGAAATTTAGCTGAAACTATCATTCCTCTTAAAAATTAACTCCTTTCTTTCCAAAAGTATTACAAATTGAGAATTGTCAAAAAGATTAGCAACAAATAAGAAAGGATAGATAATGGTGTCCAAATGAACTGAATGAATTATATTGTTGTATGAAATTCATTACTGCTCTTGGTTTCCATTTCATCTATTTCTTCACATGGGGGTGATTTTTACCTTCTCACTATTTATTCATTTAAAAATAATTGTACTTTTCTTTCTCTTTCTAAACTTTAAATACATTAATCTGGTTGTTTCTGTTCTGTTTTCCTGTGTCTTCAAATAGCTGTTTTTATTCTTATTCATTGTTATTTTACATTTTTATCCATGTTAAGTGATCTTTACTTTGCAGATAATGAAGAATAAAGAATATGAATAGAAGACTCCCTTGGTTCTCAGGCCTTTGGACTGGAACTGAGTTACACCACCATCTTTCCTGGTTTTCCTGATTGCAGGCAGCAGGTCCTGTCTCAAATGAGGCAACTCCAATATATAAAATCTCATTCCTCCCTCCCTCCCGCCCTCCACTCTTTCTTCCCTCCCTCCCTCCCTCCCTCCCTTCCTTCCTCCCTCCCTCCCTCCCTTCCCTCCTCCCTCCCTCCTTCCCTTCCTTCCTTCCTTCCTTCCTTCCTTCCTTCCTTCCTCTCTCTCACTTTCTTTCTATCTATGTAGCTCCTATTGGTTCTGTTTCTAGGAGAACGCTGACTAATGCATGTATCAGCTGAGAGCTAGAAAGGGAAAAGAATTATTTTATTTATTTATAAAAGTTGTCTTCAAGAAATCCTTGCTGCTTTGTTAGGCAATCTTATCTTCTGTAGGGGAAAGAACACAGACTTTGGAGTCCAACTGACTTGGGTTTAACTTCCAGCTCAGCTATTTTAATAAATACTTGTGCTTTGGAAAATTAGGTAACCTTGCAGAGCTCAACTTTCTCGATGACTTGATGAATTATCTTGATAGTTTCATTTTTCAATGAATATAGGTCACACACCACAGTGCTTGGAATATAGAGAACACTCCTTTCCAACCTTTCTGCATAGTATTTGTCCATAATGTGTTGCTTTAAATTGACTTTTTAAATGTTTCTAGATTTATCTAGTGTTTATGTCCATTTAAAATGGATCTTGTAAGTTTTTTCTAAATTTATCAAATGTTGTTATATGTTATCTTTAAGATTTCCATCATTATCCAGTTTTATTTGTACTGGAAGCTTCCACAAGAGTTAACCTCTTACATGAATTAAATGACCTGCTCATTTTCCAAACAAGCCCAGAAATAGTGGAGATTTTGGAACAGTCATGTGTCACGTCACGACGGGGATACATTCTGAGGAAAGTGTCATTTGGCGGTTTTGCCACGGTACGAACACCGCAGAACGCACTCACACAGTAGGGATGGTATCATTGCTGCGCAGCTGGACTGTGCGGTTTAGCCTATTGCCGCTGCTCGGCTACAAACCCGTACGCATGTCACCGTACTGAATGCTGTGGCCAATTGAAAGTATGTGTGTATCTAAATGGTATGTGTGTATCTAAACACATCTAAACCTAGAAAGGATACAGTGAAAATATGGCATACAGTACTTTTACATGACTGCCATCACCACAAACATGTGAGTAACATGTTGTCCCTATGAATTTACAATGGCTATGACGTCACTAGGTGATAGGAGTTCTTCCACTCCATTATAATCTGTGGGGACTGCCACGTGGTCGGGTGGTTGTTTCCATCCTTACGTGGTGCACGACTGTATCTTTGGAAAACAGGCCTATCTGATGACTTGTTTTCATAAGGGTTTCTGAAGCTTCATAAAGGTTTTATCCCAAGACAGGCCATCTGAAAGAAAATGTAAACTTCCTTGGAAGCCAAAATATTAGTGTTGAGTGAGTGTCTCTGTACTTACTTTGCATTAGCGGGATTTCAAGTGGTCAGATTACCCAGGGCCAGGGCCGCGGCTTCCTTAACCTCTTCATTGTCACTTTCTAGCAACTGAACTAACTGTGGAACCGTACAGAAAAAAGAAAGGTAAAGTGTAACTTTACAATATCCACATCATGTAGAACATGGTAACCTAAAAATGTACAAAACGGTTTTTCTGGTTTGCTTACACTGATGATTTAAATGTTCTTTGCTGCCGGAATTGTCACACATGCTGAGATAGTGTGGGAAGCAGCAATTTCAGTCCCATCGCTCTCAGAGTCTTAAAGGACTACAAGGCATTTTTCAACCTCTTGTTCATGAGAAACTTTTCTGTGTTCAGCTTTCACAAACCCAAAGAAAAAACATTAGAATTTTGCTGCAAACACTCTCCAAAATATGATAGAAATTCAAACTACTTGCTAGCTTTGGTCACAGAGTCTAAACTACACAAAGAATATCTATTTAACTTTTAGTTCGCAGAGGTTATGCAAAACGAGTCAGGGATATTGCTCTTCTTTCTGTTCCCTTATATGATATCAACACTATGGCAAAGAAAATTCTATAACAAGAACGAGGGGAGTTTTAGGTTTAGCAAGAACTTACTTAACAACAGCCAGGGGCCTGGCCCGGTGCTGTGCTCACACGTGCCCTCTTCTCACCACGGACAGACACACGCCTGTTCGTTTGACGTTTACTTGAAACACAAAGCCAAGATTTGAAGAATAACTAAGACCTATCAACTTGTGAGCTGGAGAAAGTAAAAATGATTAATAAACTGTGATTCCATAGTTTATAAGTTTATATAAAAATCATAATCATCTTCTACCTTAAGTTACAATGCATGGTGACATATCAAAAATTATTTAATTGCCAAATTATCATAAACATAATCTAAACATATATTAGCACAGTTTTTTATTTGAAAACAAGTAAATTTATGACTTTAAGCACATACCATAATAATTCACACCTCATTATAAAACACTAAATTAAAAACCAAAGTATTTTTAATGTTCTTTTCATTCCCTAATATTTTTCACTTGATTTCAAAGATTTTAGTTGCTTTTATTTTTAGACAGAGGAGAAGAGAGAGAGAGTGAGAGAAACGTCAGTGTGAGGTATCCATCCGTTGTCTCTCACTCTGACAAGGGAACAGATTCACAATCCAGGCACGTGCCCAACTGGGAATCAAACCAGGGACCTGTCGTCCTGCAGGGCAGTGATGCCCGGCTCACTGGGCCACACTGGTGGGGGCTCATTTGAGTTTTTTAATAAATGACCATCTCATCACTATGCTAAAGCAAATATTGCTTCAACTAAATTAGAACATTAAAAACTAATTTTTTGTTTTGTGTTCTATAGTTAATTCTAAATAAGTTACTATTTATTAAAAAGAATGTATTAGAAAATATATATGAAACCAAATTCAGTTTTAATGCCATAAGAAGTACCAGAAACTATTTTGAAAATAAACAGCTTCCAAATAATTCCTTGTTTATTTACAATTTCTTTCATTAAACTTTGTCATTCGTTTGATTCTCCATTAACTTTTATGAAGTCAATTTATGTGATTAAAATAAGAAGAATGTGCGATATATGCTATTAGGATTTTGATATATGAGAAGAATATTCTGTTAAAATAAGAATCTCTGCAAAAATGCTGATACTAATTGTGATTATAACGTCTACATGCGGGACTAACTCATTACTTATATATATTTTGATTGTGTTTTTCAGAAATGATTGCAACTAAGTTTTCATTTTAAAGTTAATATATGATTTGTCTTCTTTCAACAATATATTTAAATTGCCCCTTTCACGGTCATAGTATCATATTCAGATGTTACAAAATTTGCAGATGCTTTTGGGCTTGGCTCTTCTGACACATGGGTGTCTGCTGAGCAATCTGTCCATAACTGGCACGAGCTAAATTACCAACACTTCTGTTCATTTATCTTAAAACAATCAAGAACCATGTCCTCTAATCCTATCATTTTAATCCCTTGCTCCTTTTATTTAAAATTAGAATTCAGGCCCTGACCAGTGTGGCTCAGTTGCTTGAGCGTTGTCCCAAAAAGCAAAAGTTCACCGGTTAGATTCCGGATCAGGGCACATGCCTGGGTTGCAGGTTCTGTCCCCATTGGGGTGTGTACAGGAGGCAACCGATCAATGTTTGTCTCTCACATGGATGTTTCTCTCCCTCTCTTTCTTCCTCCCTTCCCTTCTTTCTCTAAAAAAAAATAAATAAAATAAAATTAAAAGTATTAAAATAAAATTAGAATTCAGGCAGGCCATAACATTTTCATTAAAAAGCTGCAATTAATATATACTTAAATCTCAACTATGTGGCTTCTAAAATGTTTTAAAATATATGCAGTCCTTGTTAGTTTTTCTGAATAAACAAGATCTGAAATTTTCCCAAAGTCTCTGAACTAAATTGCTTAGATTTATAATTAAGACTTCCCTGTTGGCTCTAAGTCAACCACACTAAACAGAGCACCCTGAGCGCGGATTCTATCAGGAAAATCAGCCAGAAGAATTAATTTGAAAAGACTAAGTCTGGAGTATGTAATCGTTGCACTAAAAAATAGCATATATGCAATTATTGGGAAAAACTTAAAATAATTTAAATGCTGTGGGCAGTTAGTTCCTCAACCATGCTGACAGTGTTCTCAGAACCCAGCTGTGCTCACAAACCTCGAAGGTGCCGACTGCAGCTCGGCTACCACAGGTTTAAAGGACGTATTAACATAGTAGCCAAGTATCTTCATTGAATCGCTACACTGAGAAGTGAAGTATTTACATTTTAATTATGCAGATAATAAAGATGGCAAGGTAATTGTACTGTTAATAGAGGAACGTCCTTTTGAAATTACATTTGTTCAGTATCACTAAAATATAAAGCATAAGCTTCTGTAATGGAAGACAAATCTGTATGTATGATGCTTTTCGTCACCTCTTCTCAGAAGTCGCTATCGTGCCACCTCTGCTCCCGCTGAGAGGTTAATGCCAGTTCAGTAAGTAACCTCCTGGCCACGTGGTCATTAGCTCCCTCCTCCCCCGATGCCAGGTCAAAGGCATGCCGATTTGGGCTCTCCGTGGTTAAAATGCATGGTAAAAATTTTCTCAACAAACTAAATGTAAAGAATGCGTGCTACATGTTAGTTTCAATTGTGTTTTAGAAATGCAACGACAGTGCATTACTGATCCTACAAAAAATTTTTTGATGATGAGTGGAAAGTAAAAAAAACTGTTATAAATGAACACTGATGGGTACATTGTTTTTAACAGAAGTGTAAGGATCAATATTTGCTAAAACCTAGTTAAGAATGGAGTTTTCTAACTGTGGAAAATTATTTTAAAACTCTTTCATGATTATTTACTTTCAATGCAGAAATGTGAGAAGATAACTTTGTTAACCCTTGTACGCTTTTAGAGTTTATCATTGTTACTAATATCAAATAAGCCATTTCTAGAATAAAATAAGGCATGTGCCGGACCTGGCTGGGTCTGGCGAGAGAGGCCAAGGCAGGCCGTGGCCGACGTAACCAGGGGGCACAGGACACAGGGAGCACCTGGAAGCGCGGCCCAGTCTGGCACGGAGGCAGGAAGGTAGGGTGGTCATTGTGGGTGTGGTCAGGTAAACAGTGTTGAGAGGTAAGTAAACCAACGAAAAGAGAAGAGAAGAATCAGGTAAATGAGGAAGATGCCAGTCCATCCTGTTGCACTGGCCCTGGGGAGGAGGATCGGTTCTGTGCTAGCACTGTGTCCTGAACAGAGTGGGCAGCCCCACCCTCAAATGTGATGGTCAAGGCAGTTCAGAGTCCTTAGGGGTATTTTCCTTCCACAGAAGCTGTGAATGAAGAGGTAGTCTCAAACCCCCCTGACCTGCCAATCAGCAGAGGGCCCACTCTTTGGGATATGTGGACAGAAAATCTTAAATCTTTGTGGAATCATCTCTTTCTAGAGGCTCCAAGAATCAAGCTGCCAGACCAGACTATGAGAAAATTAAACCCTCTGTGCACCCACTGGATTTACAGATTCATTGGACTCACTTTTCCAGTGTTTGTACAGTGAGTCAAGAAAGGTAGAAACAATTTAGGAAGGAAGGAGACTATGCCAGAAAGGATAGAGAGAGGTTTCCAGTTGTAACTAAATTATAAAGTGTAAACTTTTACAGTAAGCAGATGAAACCTGCAAGACAAAGGTGACAGGTCCCTACTATAGTGCACATGGGCAGTTGGTGGAGTGATGTTAGGGTAGCTGTAAATCTGGTCCCGTCTGGAAAATGGGGGTTCTGCAAAGCAATGAAAGTTAACTTTTGTCTTGTGGTTGGCTGGTATTCCAAAGTATCAGGTCAAACTACCCGAGGTCATGCACAGGGCGTTGCGCATGAACTGACGTGCACCACATATCCACTATAGACGAGCCAGATGAAAGCTATGGTATGAGGAAGCTGATAGCGTATTTAAAGCAGAGTGGGGCGCACTAAAGTATAGCATGAGAAAATACATTGTAAAGTTTCTTACAGGAAGGTAGAAAAGCCAGTTATTTTACTGAAACCTTCAATAGCAGTGGAATTAGTAAATGTGATGTTCCCTCTAAGCCTAGCCATTTGAAGAACATGGATCAAAATCAGAATCTAAACTAAGGACCTAAACCAGAGCAAATGTGTGCAAAAATCATGGTGGAGCATAAGTTACATGCTCCACCATATAACAATGGGGGGTATCTGAGCGAGAAGAAACGGATAACCAATGCCCATATAGTAGTACAAGGTGGAAGAATCTCTGATTCCAAGCTGGGCATCTAGACTTGATCCTGTTTACTCTAGCCCAAGTCCATGGATCCAGAAGGCATAGATGGGATTCTGGCAGCTTATGAACTCCCTGAAGGTAATTACAGGTAGATTGTTGAGCAAATGTGCAGTCAGGGTGGGGAAGCTCTTTCATCAGATTTTCAAAGACATTAAAGACCCCTCAAAAGTTGAATGTAAGTAATGTAGTTGGATGTGTTTGGAAGTTATCAGAAATATAGACAATAATTTGAAGACAAGTCAAAATAATTTGGGATTCGTAAAGCAAATAAGGAGTCAGCTGAAACATTAAGCACAACTCTTCTGTCTTGTCTTTTAACTCTCTCTGAGAGTTAAACTTGGGAAGGCAAGTTTAATGTTGAAATGATAGGCAGATGAGAGGTAGCAGGCAAAGGCAAGGGTTGGTCTGATGCTCAGGATCACCCTCAGGGAAGAGGGGTGTTAGGGAAGTCGAGGGGTGAAGGAGTTTTCCCGTGGAATAGGCAATCAACAGTCTGGAATGCCACAACGAGATCTATAAAGAAAAACACTGAAAATGTATCTGTAGGGTTTGGGAGATGGGAGGTCAATGTCAAATTCTACAAGGGCCGTTTGTGTAGGATGACGGATGCAGAAATCATAGATAGAGGAGGTTAGGGGATGGAGATAAGATGAAGAGGTGAAGTTATCTAAATTGACTAGTCTTTTGATTGAGAGGTTGATTAAGAAGAAAAGGAGAAAAAGAGGGTCCTAGAGCAGGGGCAAGAGAGGAATACACAAATTTCCATTGACTGCCTGTCAATGAACAATTATGAGCCCCACAGAAGGCTCTAAATTTATATCAACTTCTTCCTACATAACCAGTGGGACCAGGAGAAAAATAGCACATCAGTGTTGCAATGCCACATTAGAGAGAAGCCTCATCATCATCCAAAACTGGACAAAGTACTCTACTGCCGTCTCAACTGACGGGGAGAAGGGCAAAGGGCACCCCTAAAAGCCTTGTCTGTTGATTGAAACCAGGTCGAGGCAGAGCAGTCCTCATTCCATGGTGAATAAAACATTAAAGACCAAAATTATGAAAGAGTGCCTAATAGGTATGGAAGAGAGAGAACAGAGATGGTCTAGGGATAATAATTGTTCCTGGAAGAAAATATTAAATAAAACAAAAACAATAATCAAAAGTATAAAAAAGTTATTACAGAAAAAATAGTTTCTTATGTTAGGAAAAATAAACAAAACATGATTCTGGAGATCAAAGGCTTTACTATCTTATAGGCAGAAAGAGAGAGTCTCAGATACATTTTGGCAAAATTTTCAAATTCATAGGATCAAAGATTTTCCCTAAATACAAAAAGAAAGCATCTCAAAAACAAGACAATGGAAATCAGGCTGGCCTTAGACCAGACTCTACAAAAGCAGGGTTAATAGAAATATGAGGAGAAAATGTTATGGCAGAAGAATTCCAAACCCAGCTAAACCGTCAAATGCAGGATGGGGCAAGAGTAGGTTTTACAGCTGTGAGTGTGTGCAACATGATTTTTTATTGTATTATTATTTATTCATGATTGTATTATTTTCCATATGAATAACTATAAACCTATTTTCATCCCACCTGTATGTTTAGAGGCAATGAACATTCACTGATAAGGAAGGCCTCAAAAAATATCCTACTTTTGATTATTACTGAAAAAAATATTTTTAACAGAAAAAGTATACTCTGGTTAATTGAGAAAATAAAAAATAAAATCTTAAGAATAAGTATATTTTGTTATGAGAAATTCACAGTGTGTACTCAAAGAAATCTAATATGTACAGAACTCTAAATGGTAAATGTGGATGAGATGGAATGTAGCGGCAAAGTGATTCTCAAAAAGTAAAGGTTTGTATAGATTTTTGAGAGGAGAATCTATACCCCCCAAGTGATACCCCCCAAATATTTACAAATATTAGTAAGAAAAAGCAATACAAAACAAAAATGATAAGTAGCTTAATTATAGTAAGTTTATCTTTAAAATAACCATTACAAATTTTAAAATCTATGTAACAAAAAGAAAAAAGAAAATGAAGGAGATAACATAGAAAGATAAAAAGCAGAAGGCATAAACTGTGATGTCAGAAATAATGCCAAATGCAATAGTTGTAAAAATAAATCCAACAATGTTTTATCACCTCATCTTTGGATCTAGTGATAGTGAGCGTTTCTCAGTATCGCTAATTTCTGGGGACTTCACCATTTCTTGTTTGTTCCTTTAACTCTGCCTACCTATACTTGTAAAAGTAGTCTCTTTATTCACCTCTTTATTTAAATCATAAAGAGGAGTTTACAGAGTTGTTTTCTTTAAAGATCATGTTTGATAATACATAGCAATCTTAATATCAAATCAGAATTTAAAGCTAAAAAGCAGTAAGTGAAATTAGAAGAAAATCAGTAGTGGATGTAAAATAATATTAAATGAAGCAAATATAACGTCATAAGAGAAAATTAACAGAAATAACAGTGGGAAACTTCTAACATACCACTCTTCATCAGTGATAGATCAAAGTAAATAATAAATAAAGACAAAGGACTGTACAATATAATTTATAAAGTAGAGCTAAAAGATGAATAGCAAACTCTATATCCTACAGGAAATACACCTTTTAGTCTATCCAACAAGTATTCATTCCCTTACCTCATTCATTGTTAACCTTATTCTCTAGAATACTGTCTTGCATATAGCATGCATATAATAAATATTTGTTAAGTAGCAGGCATAGAGTATACCTTTTCAAGGTTGCATAGAATACTTGGACACACTGATAACATACTAGGCCTCAATGAAAATGTAAAGCAAAACTTGCGTTTTTCAAAACTACAAATAAAAAATTCTTATATTAAAAATTAAAATTTTGAGCTCTGTGTCCTGGCTGAGAAACAGAATCTGGGATTCACTGTAGGTCGTTCCCTCAAAGAATTGGCCCAATATGCTGATATGGTCATAATATTTCTCATCACACTCCCAGGAAGGCATCACGAACACAAGAAAGTCCAGAAAAGGGAAGAAAACGATTACAGGATAACCTGGAAACATGATTATTGGGAGAGACTGAACAAGGCAAGGATTCTTCAGTCTGCAAAAGAGGTAGTTGAAGGGAACATGAAAAAAATCACAAGTGGCATAGATGAAATAAATTCCAATTTAGGGACAACTGTAATAAAACAACAATAAAAAAAATTCAGGTTTAGTAATTAGATTTTAAAATAGTCAGGAGACAGAATTGGGAACTGGAATGCAGTAGATTCATAAAACATTAAGTGCCAGGTGGGACTTAAGGAAAGTCTGGTTAAATTTTTGTGTGTTATAAATAAAGCATGGATTTCAACAACTGGTGCCGGGTACATTGGATATTCACAGGCAAAAGAATGAAGTTGGATACCCACCTTACACCATAGACAAAAACAACTCAAAATAGATCAAAGCCCTAAATATAAGAGCTAAAACTATAAAACTGTTGGAAGAAAACATAAGGGTAAAGTTTTATGACATTGGATTTAGTGCCATTAATGATTTCTTGGATTTGACACCCAAAGCACAGGTGAAAAAGAAAAAAATAAGATAAATTGGACCATATAAAAATAAAAAATTTTTGTGCATCAAAGGACTCAATCAACAGAGTGAAAAGTAACATACAGAAAGGGAGAAAGTATTTTCAAATTATGTATCTGATAACAAGTTAATATCAGAATATATAAAGATCTCCTACAACTCAATGACAATAACAAAAACAGACCATTGGGTTAAAAAATGGGCAAAGAATTTGAAGAGACATTTCTCCAAAGAAGATATACAGATGGCCAATAAGCACAAGGAGAAGATGCTCAACATGCTAGTCATTTTAGGGAAATTCAAATTAAAACAGTGAAATAACCATTTCACCCCATTAGGATGGCTCTATCAAAAAATTGGTGGAAGAAGGTTGAAGAGGTTATCGGGGAATAAATGGTGAGGGAAGGAGACTTGACTTAGGGTAGTAAACACAATACAATACACAGGTGATGAATTATAGAATTGTGCATCTGAAACCTATATAATTTTATTAACCAATGTCACCTCAATAAATTCAATAAAAAAGAAATTATTGAAAGTAAGTGTTGGTGAGAAGTGGACAGACTCCTGGAACCCACGTGCCCTGCGGATGGGAATGTAAAATAGTGTAGCCACTACGGAAAACAGTACGGCAACTCCTCAAAACGTTAAACATAGAATCGCCATGTGCCCTAGCAATTCTTTTGGATATACACCCCAAAGAATTGAAAGCAGGGACTTGAAGAGAGATGCTTGTGCATCGTGTTCCTAACAGCATCATTCACCATAAACAGCCAGAAGGTGGAAGCCATCCAGATGTCCACGGATGGGTGACTGGATCAGCAAGATGCGGTCTACACATGCAACAGAGTATGCTTCAGCCTTAGAAAGGAAGGACATTCTGACACATGCCGTAACATGGCTAGACCTTGAGAACATCATGCTAAGTAAAATAAGACAGTGAAAAAAGGAAAATTGTTGTAGAATTCCACTTATGTAAGTACTTAGAATAGTCAAAATCATAGAGACAAAGAATGGTAGTTGCCGGGGACAGTGGGGCGTTACTGTTCAGTTTTGCAAGATAAAGAGAGTTCTGTGGATGAATGGTGGTAATGATAGCACAGCAATGTGAATTTACTAAGTGATTAAGTGAATTTACTTATGGTTACTTAAATAACTAAGATGATAAATTTCATATTATGTGTATTTTACCACAGTTTAAAAATAATAACATTGTGTGGTTATTATAGCCAAAAATAATAAGCCATGGTGTGGCTTAGCAGGTTGGGCACCAGTCTGCAAACCCAAAGGTTACCAGTTTGATTCCCGGTTGGGGCACGTCCCTGGGTTGCAGGCCAGGTGTCCAGTTGGGGCGTGCAGGAGGCTGCTGATTGATGTTCCTCTCATACATCAATGTTTCTCTCCCTCTCTTTCTCCTCCCTTCCTCTCTCTCTGGAATATAATAAAAATAAATCTTTAACAATAAAAGAATAAAACTTATTTCCTTTCCTTCAATCAAAACCTGCTTCTCTCCTTAAAGTTCCTGTTCCTGCGAGTGTCACCATTCTACTTCTTGCTTTCCAGGCCGGAAACCTGGCCTCGTCCTAGACATCACCTACTCCCTCCCCAATGCACGTAGTCCTTCAACAAGCAGTGATGGACCTTCCAGTGTGCCAAGCGCTGTGCTGGTGATTCTCCTTGCCTCTGAGTCCATCCCAAGCACCATGTCTCTGTTTCAGGACGCCCTCACCTCTCACCTAGGTCACTCCAACAATCCTCTTCCTGGTTTTTTTGGCTGCTCCTGCCCAGTTCCAATCTCTTCTCCACTTTGCAACAAGAGCGCTCTTTCTTTAAAAAGTGAAAATCTGTAATGACCTCTCCTCTCTCTAAGTCAGTTCAAGTTCAGTCTATATCAGTTGCTATCAATATAAAGTTCAAAGTCTTTAACTTGGTTTACAATACTCATTAACATTTGACTTTTCATTACTTCTACAACCTTAACTCTCAGTTTTCTGCTGCATTCTATTCACTAACCGTTCTGAAAACTTTCAGTTCCGCAACTTACCCTGCTCTGCCCGCCTGGCCTCTGCACACACGGTTCCCGCACCTTAGAGCACTGCTGATCCTCCCCCATTCCACCAGCGGCTCCTTCGCCCACCCGCTTTCCATTACTCACTCTAGGTTCTAGCCTGAGCAGGTCCTCCCACCTCAGGAAGACTTGTGTGACCCAAGTCTGCATTGAGTGACCCTCCTGAGCGACCTTGTTCTTCCATCACCACACTTAACACTGCGTTGCAGTTGCCTGTTTCCTTGCCTGTTCGGCTTTGTTGACCCCAAGGGGTGGCTCAATAGTCATTAGTAAATAAGGTAATAAATAGGTCCAGAGAGGCTGTAGTTCACTCATAGCACCACACCGAGGTCAGTGCAGTGCCGGCCGCGGAATTAGTAGCAGAACTAAAATACCGGGAACTCTCCGTGCAGTGCTCCTCCCACCACCGCGTCACAATGTGGGTGGCCGACTCATGAAACTCGCCACCCCAAGAGGGGCCGAGACAATCTCTGAACGGCCCAGCCACACTAATGCAAGGAGAAGTGGAGACACGTGAAAATTTTAGGAGGGACATCGTCCCTGTCTTCCCACTGCCCTGTCTTTGGGTCTCAAATAGCTGCAGTCTGTGGTAGATAGAACACAGAGCTGACCAGATATGATGAGGTCTAGCTCCACTGGACAGAATGCTGAATCAGCCAGCTTGTGCAGTATCAGAAATCTTAATTTTATAGCCTGTATTTAGATATGGCATATACAGTGTAACTTAGAAGTCCACTCTATATCAGCTATGTACTGGACAGTGAAATTTGGCTTACTGCATTAAAACTTTGTCTTGAAGAAATCCAGTATGGGTTGAAAAGGAAATGTTTCCCAAAATATACACATAGGCATGTATACAGATATGAGTATATATGTTTAGAACATAAATCACTTAAACTAGTCAAAATTATTACCAGTTATATGAGGAGTGATATGCAAGGGGGAAAATAAAGTCACACCTTTTACTAAATCATATACTCCAAATATACATAAATTAAAAGTGTTATTTTATCTTCAGTGCTTGTGATAAAACTAATTTCTCATATTTTACAGACTTATGTCAACCCAGCTTGCCACTGAAATGAAACTGTATCACGTATACAGCTGGAGCATATTATTTCTCACAGCTCCATAGTATGGCACTGACTCCAGCTGGAGTTTGAAATGACTATGTAGATATCATCCCAAATGTGGATTGATTGCAACAGTGTTTTCAGGATCACAAGCAGTGGTCACATTCTGCATAATTCCAAAAATCAAGAGAAATAAAGTCTTAAAACTTAATTTAGAATTGAATCATTTAAAAAAGATAGGGTTATAATTAAATCATATTCAGTTTATTACATCCTCGACAAAACAATCTCTACTTTAACTCACTGGCATTGAGATGAATTTTGGCCTCAAATAGTAAGTATAGCACCATTTTCAAATGGTCATTTTAAACAGACAAATACTCTTGTGTGTGCTAGAACTAATCAAAATCAAGAATACAGAGGGAGTATGTATGCAGCATCACCTGAGCTAGAAATTTAAGGTGAGGATCCTTAAAGTGAGAGAATCACAGAAAGGATGTGCTACCATCATGGTATTCCACACAGCATTGTTTTTGGTCAAGTTCACTTCACTGCAAAGGAAGTGTGGCAGTGGGCCCATACTCACGGAGTTCACTGGCCTTACCCTGGCCCCCATCATCCTAAAGCAGCTGGCTTGATAGAATGGCCTTTTTACGATTCAGTTACAGGGCCAGCTAGGTGGCTATACTTTGTGGATCCAGGGCCAAGTGCTCCAAGACGCTATGTAGGTTCTGAATCAGCGTCTAATACATGGTGCTGTTTCTCCCACAGCCAGGGTTCATGGGCCCAGGGATCAAGGGGTGGAAACAGGAGTGACACCACTTATTATTACCTCTAGTGGCCCTCTAACAAAATTTTTGCTTCCCATCTCTGTGACCTCATGCTCTGGTGATCTAGAGGTCTTAGTTCTAAAGAGAGAAGTGAGTCCACCAGGAGACACAGAAGAAAAGATTGCCACTTGGCCACTTTGGGCTCCTTATGCCTCTAAATTAACAGGCATAGGGAGTTTCTGTGCTGGCTAGGTGATTGCTTCCTACCACCATGGGGAATTGGACTGCTACGCCCCACTAATGGTAAGAAAGAGTTTATCTAGAAAACAGGAGATCCCTTGGGGTGTCTCCTAGTATTGTCATGCCTTGAGATGAAAGTAGATGGAAA
>PVJI01026466.1:0-18989 GCA_004026765.1 Micronycteris hirsuta | reverse complement strand
AATGATAGCTTTGCTGGATAGAGTAATCTTGGATGTAGGTCCTTGCCTTTCATGACTTTGAATACTTCTTTCCAGCCCCTTCTTGCCTGTAAGGTTTCTTTTGAGAAATCAGCTTATAGTCTTATGGGAACTCCTTTGTAGGAAACTGTCTCTTTTTCTCTTGCTGCTTTTAAGATTCTCTCTTTATCTTTAATCTTGGGTAATGTAATTATGATGTGCCTTGGTGTGTGCTTCCTTGGGTCCAGTTTCTTTGGGATTCTCTGGGTTTCCTACACTTCTTGGAAGTCTATTTCCTTTGCCAGATTGGGGAAGTTCTTCTTCATTATTTGTTCAAATAAGTTTTCAATTTCTTGGTCTCTCTCTTCTCCTTCTGGCACCCCTATGATTTGGGTGTTGGAACGTTTAAAGTTGTCCTGGAGGTTCCTAAGCGTCTCCTCATTTTTTTGAATTCTTGTTTCTTCATTCTGTTCTGGTTGAATGTTTATTTCTTCCTTCTGCTCCAAATTATTGATTTGAGTCCCATTTTCTTTCCATTCACTGTTGGTTCCCTGTATGTTTTCTTTTATTTCCCTTCGATACCCTTCACTCTTTCCTCTATTTTTCAACCATACTCAACCATTTCTGTGAGCATCCTGATTACTGGTGTTTCGAACTCTGCATCTGGTAGGTTGGCTAACTCTTCATTGCTTAGTTCTATTTTTGGAACTTTGATCTGTTCTTTCATTTGGGCCTTTTTCTTTTTGTCTTGGCACACCTTTTACGTAGTAAGGGGCGGAGCCTTAGGTATTCATCAGGGAAGGGCAACCCACATTGCTGCATTGTGGTGCTGTATGTGGAGGAGGGGTCCGAGAGGGAAAAATTCCTCTTACTCAGCTCTCAGTCAGCTTTCAGTCACTTTCCCCATTACCCACAAGCAAATAGGGCCCTTCTGGTACTAATTCTTGGGTGGGTGGGTTTTTGTATGTTCTAGGACCCTGTGGGTCTCTCCAGTGAACTCTCCTGTGAGGCTGGGAGTTTCTCCTGCCAACACAATCCCCACAGGTTTTTTCAGTCAGAGGTGTTGAGGCTTTATTTCCCCACGCTGGAACCCTGGGTTGCATGGTCTGTCTTGCTCTCCAGTTGCTGACCTCCAAATGTGTGACCTCCTGCTCTGCCAGCCGCTGCTTTGCCTGCCTAATCCTCCATCCACCACCTTCCACCCATCCTCTCCACCCCAGCTACCCATCTCCGCCCCTCCTGCTGGTCTGAATGAATGTTTCTTCTTTAACTGCTTGGTTGTTGAACTTCCATGCAGTTTGATTTTCTACTCTTTGGTTGTCAGACTTCCATACAGTTCGATTTTCTGGCAGTTCTGGTTGTTTTTTTGTCTTTAAATTTGTTGTTGTCCTTCTTTTGGTTGTGCAAGGAGGCAAAGTGTGTCTACCCATGCCTCCATCTTGGCCAGAGTCTTGAGAAATGCTTACTAGAAGTTTTCAAGCAGGATAAATTGAAATACAAAGTTTCAAAGACAAACTTGTTCCTGGGTGACACATCATATTAATATGAATTTTGACAGAGAACTGATTAATTTTTAATTAAGTATTATCTGACTGTTCATGCTGCTCTGTCAAAATACCATAGAGTGGGTAGGTTATAAACATCAGAAATTTATTTCTCATAGTTCTAGAGGCTAAAAGTCCAAGGTCAGGGTGCCAGCATCATCAGGTCAGGACCCTCTTCAGGGCTGCAGTCTTCTTGTTACATCTTTACATGGTGGAAGGGAGGAAAGGAGCACTTTAGAGTCTCTTTTATAAGAGCATGCACTAATCCCATTCATGAGAGCTCTGCTAACCACCTCCCAAAGGCCCCACCTCCAAATACCATCACCCTGGTGGTTAGATTTCAATATAGGAATTGAAATTGTAAATTGACATTTATAAACCTGGTGAATGATATATTTTCCAGAATGTCTTCTCTGATGCTCATCTGGAAGCAATTTCTCCCTCTACTCTCTTAGCACTTTATCCAGTCCTATACTAAAATTATCATGATTTTCCACCCTTCATGTAGTTACTTTTGTGCCTGTACCTTCTCTGCTCTTAGCGCTCGGTCTTGTGGAGGGACACAGTCAGACCATAGCAATTGTTAATTAATATTGTCGGAGAACCTGTTATTTCCAAAGCTTTGTTCTAAGTGCTTCACATGTAGCAATTTTTACAGACCCACAAGATAGTTATTATTATCATTATAATTTTGTAAATGAGAAAACCAAGGCACAAAGTTCGGTACTTTGTCCCATTTCCCACAGGTCGTGGGTATTGGATTCAGGTGGACCCCAGCAGTTTGGCCTCAGAACATAACTCTTAATCACTTTCCTATGTCAATCATTTCTTGGATGGAGCATTAGGATCTAAGAAAATGGGATACAGAATCTTAAGAACAGAATGCAAAACAGCTGAATTTTGATGATCAGAAACTGGAAGGTTTGGAACATGGACACTGCTACAGGGATTTCTGGATTGCAGTCTATCAAGTACCCAGTCTATAGTTCTGTAGACACTAGGGATGCCGCAGCCACTCAGGCGGCTGAGATCTGTGTACTCAGATCTCCCTTCCAGAGAACCTGCCTGGAGAAGGATAGGTGGGGCACAGCCTCCAATGCTGCATATTTAAATCTCCCCAAGCACTCATGCTGAGGCCGCACTCCCCCAGCCATTCACAGCCAATGACTACGAGGGCAGCCTGGCTGTCCCTGAACAATGCACATGTTCAAATTTCCTCTGGTGGGAAACTTTGCCCTGAGCGCCCCGCTGGCCTGGCTGAGACTCTCCTAGAGCTCAGGCAGTGAGAGGCCCCTCTTTAGCCAGTGCTCCGTGCTCCCCCTCTCTTTTCACGGGTGTCAGATATACCTGAGGGACTGAAGGCCCCACCTACTTACTCTTGCTCCCTCGCCTGTTTATCCTCTGCACATGTTCCTCTCCACCACCAGTAAATCTCTTGCATGTCTAATTCTCTTGTGGCACTCAAACCAACACAATGAAATACATAGAAGAAGTGAAAAAAATTTATACTCTATTTTAGTCTGGTCAGGCTGCTGTACGAAAATACTATAAACCAGAAGGCTTACACAACAAACATTTATTTCTCATAGTTCTAGAAGCTGGGAAGTCCAAGGTCAAGGTGCTGGCAGATTTGGTGTCTGGTGGGAACTCTCTTCCTGGTTTTCAGTGGCCACCTTCTGGCTATTTCCTCACATGGCTGAGCAATCATCTCTCTCATGTCTTTTCTTATAAGGGCATTAATTCCATCATGAGGGCCCCGCCCTCACGACCTAACTACCTTCCAAAGGCCCCATCTCCTAACACTTCGACATATGACTTTTGGGGTATGGGCAAACAAACATTTAGTCCATAGAAACCTCCTCTTGTTTTGACTATATTGTACTTAAGAAGACTAAATTACATACAGGAAATTCCTAGGAAACCATTCAAGTCATCCTATAGTCTTTCAAATGTATTGGTACTTATAATTCCCTCCTTTTTCTAGAAAGGTTGTGTGGTGCTGACAAAGGTATACATTGACAAACGTAAAACAATAAAGGTGGAAGGAATTCAAGCAAAAGAAAAAGAGCACTACAGAGTGACTAGCAAAGGAAGTGTGGAGACAGGTGGAAGGCGAGGTTTCTGCACATGTCTGCCTCAGAACTTCCTAGTGACCAGGCAAAGAGGAGTTCCTGGCCTTTATAGGATTCACCAAGTCTGTGAGACAAAGCCAATGTAGTTCCAACTTCCAGGCAAGATGGAGGCATAGGCAGAAATGCTTCATCCCCTCGCACAACCAAAAGAAGGATAACAACCAATTTAAAAACAAAGAACACCTAGAACTGTCAGAAATTTATTTGCATGGAAGTCCAACAATCAAGGAGTTAAAGAAACATTCATCCAGGCTGGTGCACCAAGACAAAGAAATATGGCCCAAATGAAAGAAAAAAATCAGAACTCCAGAAAAATAACTAAGCATCAAGAAGATGCCTATCAGATGCAGAGTTCAAAACACTGGTAATCAGGATGCTTACAGAACTGATTGAGCTCCATCACAAAGTGAAGGAAGAAATGAAGGCTACCCAAAGTGAAATAAAGCAAAATATACAGGGAACCAACAGTGAAGGGAAGGATACCAGGACTCAAATCAATGAGTTGGAACAAAAGGAAGAAAGAAGCATCCATCAGGAACAGAATGAAGAAACATGAATGCAAAAAAAATGAGGAGAGGCTTAGGAACCTTTAGGATGGACAACTTTACAGGTTCCAATATCTGAATCATGGGGGTGCCAAAAGGAGAAGAGGAAGAGCAAGATAATGAAAGCTTATTTGAACAAATAATGAAGAAAACCTTCCCCAGTATGGCAAAAGAAATAGGCTTTCAGGAACTCCAGGAAACCCAGAGAGTCCCAAAGAAGCTGGACCCTAAGAGAAACACACCAAGGCACATCATCATTAAGTTACCCAAGATTAAAGATAAAGAGAGAATCTTAAAAGCTGCAGGAGAAAAAGTGACACTTAGAAATCTTGCAGGCAAGAAGAGGCTGGAAAGAAGTATTTGAAGTCATGAAAGGCAAAGACCTACATACAAGATTACTCTATCCACCAAAGCTATCATTTGGAATGGAAGGGCAGGAATGTCAAGTCAACTTAATGTCAAGTTAATGTCAACTTAAAGTCAAGTTAAAGGAGTTCATCATCACCAAGCTCTTATTATGTGAAATATTAAAGACACTTATCTAAGAAATAGAAGATCAAAAACTGTAAACAGTAAAATGACAACAAACTCACAACTATCAACAACTGAACCTAAAAAACAAAAACAAAAACTAAGCAAACAACTAGAACAGGAACAGGATCATAGAAATGGAGATCATGTGGAGGATTATCAGTGGGGAAGAGGAGGGCAAGAATGAGGGGAAAAGGTACAGGAAATAAAAAGCATAAATGCTAGATACAAAATAGACAGGGGGAGGTTAAGAATAGTATAGGAAATGGAGAAGACAAAGAACTTATATGTATGAGCCATGGACATGAACTAAAGAGGGAAGGAAATGCTGGAGGGGAGAATCCATGCAGTGAGGAAGGGGATAAAAGAGAGAAAAAATTGAGACAAATGTAATAGCATAATCAATAAAATATACCTAAAAAAACAACAATCTAGTTCCTCCAGAAGATGCACTGCTTTTCCAGCTGCCAAGGCCCAGTGCCATGAGTAATCCTCCACCAGCTTCTCACTGGGGAGACCCATTGTAATGAGGTGTGGGGGACACCCTAAACAATACCCTAGAAAAGCTGCAAGCAGATATTGCCCAGGGCAGCTTCTCATGATGCTCAGGAGAACAACAGCCCACTCAGTGAAAGTGATTCTACAAGGGTCAAATTCGTTGGTCCAAGGGCATAGGTCTTGTGTGATCTAGCCGATCCAATGATAAAACTCATAACACGCAGATGAACGAAGGAACTAGGTGTTCTTCATTCATCCCTCCATAAACATGATTGCTCATAAATCAGGCTCTTATAATGACTGGAATGTGAAAGAGTTCATGATGTTAGCCTTTTGTAGGACCTGAGGTATAACTATTATGTGTTGCCATGAGGGGTAAATCCATTTGCTCTCACCATTTCCAGTCACCTGGCACGGGCAAAGTTAAATTTCTCCCTAGAAAATTAAGGGACTAAACCAAGACAGGTGCCTGGAAGTGGCATAACAGAAGACAATCTCCAAACAAGCGCTACATTTGCACTTAGAGGGATTGTGAAGAAAAGTAAATCAACTATGGTCTCATTATTACCCCATGGTTTTATTTTTTATTTTTATTTTTTTAATAAATATTGTATTGTTGTTCTATCACAGTTGTCCCAACTTTCCCCCTTTGCTCTCCTCCGCCCATCCCATCTCCCACTCCCACAATCAATCCCCACTCCACTGTCCATGTCCATGGGTCATTCAAACATGTTCCTTGACTAGTCCCTTCCCCCTTCTTTCCACCATTATCCCCCTCCCCTCTCCCCTCTGGTCACTGTCAGTCTGTTCCTTGTTTCCATGTCTCTGGTTCTATTTCACTTATTTGTTTTGTTCATTAGGTTCCTCTTATAGGTGAGATTATGTGGCAGTTATCTTTTGCTCCCTGGACTATTTCACTTAGGATAATATTCTCCAGTTCCATCTACGGTGTCACTAAAAGTAGGAGCTCCTTCATTCTTTCTGCTGCATAGTATTCCATTGTGTAAATGTACCACAGTTTTCTGATCCACTCATTTACTAATGGGCACTTAGGCTGTTTCCAGCACTTGGCTATTATAAATAAGTCATGATACCATAAAAGTCCTAGAGGAAAACATAGGCGTAAAATTTCAGATATCCCATGCACCAATATTTTTACCTATATATGTGGGAAGCCCCGTTCTGTGGAGCTCTCCCAGCCACTGCAGATGAAAATGAGTCATCCAGGACACAATCTGTTGTTCCAGCGGGAAAAGGGGTGGTGATTCCCTCTAGTGGAGAATGTCCAGATCCCTTCTCTGAAAGAGGTTTTATTATGATCCATACGTTCAGGGGTATACAGCATACATGCATAGCTCAACAATCAATGTCCACCAGCTACAGTTACAAAAAACAGATATTATTTATAGATGACAATTGAAGAAACACAGAGATCTGCCTCAGGTCAGGGTCTGTTAGACATGCTGACGCCAGATGGTTGTTAAGGCGTGTTTCATGAGCTAAGGAGTTCACTCCTTATGCTTTGAACTTAAACATCTGATTTACACCAATAGGGCTATAGCAAAGCAAAGCAAGCTTCAAGGGATACAATATATTCTTCAGGCCTGATTTCACACGGGAACCCTTGGTGTTAGTACTGGGTTGTGTCTTCCACCTGTATTCCCGGAGTTCCAGTTGAGACTTATGGGCCTCTCTCAAGGCCTCCCTCACATGTGGTTACAGTCTCCGATACCACACAAAGTGGTCCCCAACCTATGTGTCCCCTAGAACAAGGGATATAAAGGAAAGAATAAACAAATGAGACCTCATCAAATTAAAAAAAAAATGCAAGGCTAAAGAAAACAGCATTAAAATGAAAAGAGAACCGACTATATAGGAAAACATTTTTGTCAATGATACCTTGGACAAGGATTTGATATCGGAAATATATAAAGAATTCACACAACTCCACACCAGAAAGACAAACAATCCAATTAAAAAATGGGCAAAGAGCCTGAACAGATACTTCTCCAAGGAGGACATACAGAGGGCCCAGAGACATGTGAAAGGATGCTCAGCATCACTAGCCGTCAGAGAGATGCAAAACCACAATGAGATACCACCTCACACTGGTCAGAATGACCATCATAAACAAATCAACAAACAACAAGTGCTGGTGAGGATGTGGAGAAAAGGGAACCCTCGTGCACTGTTGGTGGGAATGCAGACTGGTGCAGCCACTGTGGAAAACAGTTTTTTGATTTTCTCAAAAAACTAAAAATGGAACTGCCTTTCGACTCAGTAATTCCACTGCTGTGATTACACCCTAAGAATCCTGAAACACCAATTCAAAAGAACCTACATGCACCCCACTGTTCTAAATGATAGTGTAGCAAGCCACATTTTCCAGGCTCACCCAGCCCCAAGGGGCAGAGACAACATCTGAGCCCATGCTCTTTCTACTACATTAATGTGAATGATAAACCTAGGCACTAATCACTTTAAGTAAAAATATGGTTGTGCTATGGGCTCAAATTTCCAGACTCTTAAATCACCACTAAAAATTTGGTCTAAGTTGAGAAAAGCAAATTGAGTTTAATGGAGAACTCAGGTAAAGAAAGCAATGGGATTCTATGGTGATCAAGTTCTTCCTGCATCTCTCCCTCTGTATGACTCATAATCATATCAATTCTACTGCCTCTCAGGCCCCATTTCTCTGAACTGAGAGAATTAGAATGGAGGGGATTTTCATGGAACGTTATCTTTATCTCCCTGCATGCTTTAGCAGTGGGAAACTGACAGCTCCTTTTCACCAAGGACTAAAGTAGATGAAAGAGGATGTTTAAAGAATGCCCTGGCTTTGCGGCACATGCTTGCCTCTGTTTTTCAGAGCAAGAAACCTCAGGAGAGGAAATGGGCTTTGTAGAAATAAATACAAAGCGACCTCAGTGTTCCCCTTTGAGTTCACATTTAGCTCCACCAAGGGCAGCGGGTTAGGCAACCTCTTTGCCTTTCTGGAAGCAGCTGCTATGGAATTAACTGCTTGACAAAGAAGGTAACAAAGATGATATTACTGCACCAAATGCTAATAATATTAGCCACTAACATTTGCAAAGGAATTTGCTGTTATTGGATTACCACATCATCCCAAGGGCAGGCAGTCATCCACCCTATGTGATAGTCAGGGACACCTGGGCCTCATTCCTGAGATTTATGATCTTGATGAAGGTCATCCTGTTAGTGTGTGCTGGGGCTTGAACTTGAACCCAAACACAAAAAGTTATGCTCCCCACTAGTGGAGATTTGATGGGGTTATAGCGAACAAAGGAGTGAAAGTGGTATTTAAGGACCCAAGACTGTGAATGAAGCCCTGTCCCACAGTCACTCAAAATGTAGGAAATAGCCACATAATCTTTTTCTCGTGGGCCCATATGAGGAGAAAAACATGGTAGACAAACAGAAAATGATTGTAAATTGGATTTTCAGTTTTGCTTGCTTGTTTGTTTTTATGGGAGAGAAAATAATGTGTAGTTGCTTATGCAATTCAAACAATTAAAAATTACGTGTTGGGCCCTACTGTTTTTTCCTGAGGGTGGGAGGAAGTGAGAATAAATAACACTAAGCCTCTATGACAGGTCAGAAGCTCCTAATGTAGTAGGAGAGAGTTATACCCGTGAGATCGCTAATGAATCTAACAAGAAAATACTGTGGAAAGGTGGAAGGGGAATTGCTGACTGCCCCTGTGGGGACCTGGGCAGATTCGTGGTAGATTTAAGCTGGATCACTTGGGAAAGACTGGTTTGTAATTGGGAGATGGCAGTCGAGGGAGAAGCAACAGTGTGAGTGAGGACAAGAAGCAGGGAGAGTGCTGAAATATTTGAGAAATTACAAGCAGAGGAGCATAGGGGCTGAGTGAAATGGTGATTGCTATTATTTTGACAATGAAATTTGCGCCATGATTTAGGAAGCGAGGAAATTCCAAGTGAAGTTTGGAATGGCCACAAGTGACAACTATTGATCTCTTTAGTGACCGACTTTATAAAAGTGCAGAATTCTCAGAATCAGAGCCTTCAGTGGTGAAAGCGGGTAGAGGTGGTCCCTCCCTCCTGCCAGCATGCAGCACTGAAGAACCAGGACCCCTAACTCCAGGGACGAACACTCAGCCTGCAGTCTCACGCTCACCACCGCCAGAGGGCGCTTCTCTGTACCGTAACGGCTCTGCAGGCAGAAGCTGAAATCTCTGTCTAGGACCAGACCCATCAAATCTCATTCTGGATACGCACAGCAACCTCCTACACAGATGAATACAGGCCTCTGACCCCTCCAAGCCTGAATCTTTTCTCTTCTGGACCAAACGTGGGGTTCCTTTAACAGTTCCATTCACCATTCTTGGGCGGTTTTTTGTTCTCCTTTGAACATGTTCATTTATTTCTCCTAAAGTGCAGCTTTTGCACTTTGACACCTTGCTGTCTTTGCCCCACCCCCACGTCCTGTGCCAGTGCACCCCTCTAGGCACTAGGGACACAGCAGTGAAGAAAATAGCTTGTTGCTGTGAGAGTGGGAGAAGGTGGGCGGGGCAGAGAACACCAAGGTTTACTGATCTTTTACTGTGTACCAGGCATTATGTAAAGAGCTTTTCACATGTTTTGTCTTATCCATACAAAATGGAATCATTATCCCCATTTTGCAGATCAGCAAACCGAGGTTCCAGGAAATGAAATGACTGGACCAAAGTAAAGTAAGTGGTGCAGCTATGATTCGAACCCACCTCTGTCTAACCCTGGACAGGCAGACAGCTGTGTCAGGAGAGTAGCACTGTGTCAGATGACTTATATCTTTGGCTCTGACATTTAGAACAAGGTCTTACACATAGTAGGTGCTCAGTTTTAAATCACATGTCTTAGATTCATCTTCTAAAAGCATTATTATAAGCAAAACACCTCATAACTGTATTTCCTGCATATTTTTTTCTCTCTCTCTCTCTCCTCTTTTCTGCCTCAAAACCACAGACTTCGCCACATGAGCAATTTTCACTTTTCCTGGTGTGCCGCTTTGGTGCTCTCAGGCTCCTGACAGCCTATTAAATAGTTATGTTCTGTCTTCACATATTTTATGAGCCTTTTCCAGTAAGCCAGCTCAGGAGATACTGGGAGGATGGATGTAGTCATGTTTGTCCAGGGCTGATGCGTATGTCTGCAGCCTTCGGTAATTTCCAAGTGGGATGAAAACTAAAACTCAGGAGAAACTTTTTTTTCTTCTGATTCATTTGGCCTCCATGAAACACTCCATCTTCCTCAGCCTGGTCAGTGCCCTCCAATACATAATCAGCTTCAGTTCACCCTGGACTGGCCCCTTTGTATGGTGACAAGAAAGCCAAGATGAATCCAGTCTGCTCCATGGTCATCCCTCACCTCATCTTGCCTCTCACGTGAGTCTTGAGCAACAAAGAAGTGGTAAAACATATCAACTCTGAGTATCACTTTCTTCTTGAGACTGTCATGCCTGGTTTCTCTATCTTAAGAACATTCTCTGCCTTTAAATGCAAGCAAATTATCTTTGGCAAGTCTACACATTTTGCTTTTTCCACAAATTGAGAATGTTCTTCCCTGGGAAAAGAAAGAAGGAAGGAAAAAAGGAATTGAGAGGGACAGAAGGTGAGAGAACCAACATTGCTGAACACCTAGGCTTTTTCTATGTAAAATATTATAGGGAATCTATCTGTGTGGCAGTGGCGAATGTAGCCCAGCTCCTGATTCGGAAAACTGGCGGGGAGCGAGTCAGCACACAGGAACTGAGCCCATGGATCAGTTTTCCCATGGGGAATCAGGCCTGCATTATACCTAGGCTGCTATGATGCTTGCTTTTTGCTAAAACTCCCTCACCCTGAATTGAGGCAGCAAATGTTTACTGCATATCTTTAACTTCCTAAAATCTGTGCTAAACCTCCCGAGTATGGAGTATAACCAGTTCAACCACTTCTCCCCTTGTATTTGCAAATATCCTTTTCTTTGAAGTAATTAGCAACATCTTCTCCTTTGTTATCTGTAAAAGGTATCCACCTAAATCGAACTTGTGCATAGTAAATGAGGACCATCTTCAATGTAATGTACCCAGAAAAGCAATAAAAGCCTGTCCAGGCAGGGGTCAGGCACTCTCCTCTTGAGAGAGTGGCCGTGCCGTCCCTTTTTCTCCACAGGACTTCGGTAGTCCCTGTGAATTTGTTTGTTGCATCCACAACACCGCGGACACCGCTGGCCAGAGTCCGCATCATAATACCGTTTAAATCTCCACAGAATTTGCTGTTCTTAGGGTACATACCAATGAAGTAGTGGCATTGTCCCAAGTCGGGGTGCTGGTAAAAGGCAGAGATGGAGAGAGGGGGAGTTCTATTTTGGAGATGTTTGCTGAGTGTGAGGTGCTTGTGGGCCATGGAGTGGGGATGCTCAGCAGACAGTTGGAAAGAAGGGCAGTAGCTCTGGAAGTAGAAGAGGGCTGCAGTCATGGGGCTCAGTGACATAGAGTGGTATGTACCCCACTTACTGAAAGAGCTTAACCCATTGGAGCGAACTTCCACCACTGCTACCCAACCTCCACACCACCCACAATCCCCCAAGGTGCAGAGTTTTCAAACCAGGGGACTGTGACTTTGTTATTCTATGTGGATCTTCCTCAGAGTGTTAAGGGTGAAGGAGCAGCCAGGGGCAATAGGAGGGAAGGGTTTAAATGGAGGGAACTATGAAGCAGAAGGAAGGGTGAGAGGGTGGCACTATGGGAGAACCCCAGAGAAAGTGCCCACATTCGGCATTCTCAAAAATGGAGGCAGCGAGGGAAACAGAAGGCAGCTACAGCTGGGCTCTGATACCTGCCCTCACCCCGCATGGTGTCTTGCCCAGCCCGGACTCAGGGTGACCTTGGGGAACTGCCTCGCCCTGCCTCTTCAGTACGGCACTGATCAAATATTCTGAGTTTATTACAAATCACGGGAAGGAGGAGGGGGGAGTCAGAAAAGAAATGGAAAAGGTATAAAATGAGCAGCCAGCCAAAAGGCGATTGTTTGTATAAATAGTGCAAACTACCACCAGTGGTAGGCTAGCTCTCTGAAAACACCAAAATCCTCATTTGTAGTGTTTGACAGTTTCCATGGTGTACATTCTTCCATCACAGGTGATTTCAAGCTACTTATGATTTATAACTAGCCTACAAAATATTTGACTGCTTGCTAAGTAACTCTTGCAAGAGATAATTATTAAATACCAAATGGTTCCATAACATCACTGAGTCTGGCACATAGCCATTACAAAGAATGAACTAGAAACAGTTACCTTGGAAATATTTCTACAAATTTTTCTTGAATAACAACAGTCATGGGATTATGTCATATGATCTCCTATATGTGAAACAAACGTGTGTGTGTGTGTGTGTGTGTGTGTGTTTGTGTGTGAGAGAGAGAGAGAGAGAACAGAGAATAACGTGGGTGATATACATGGGTTACCTGGTGGGTGCTAATGTGGAAGAAGTAGAAGAAAGAAAATGAAAAGCAAGAAGCCAAGTAAAAGAGAAATACTGGGTCTTTTTTTTCATCATTTTAAAAAAAGAACACACATAGTAAATGATATATAATTACATTTATTTTATGTGAAATTAAATGTATATCCAAAATTTTAAAAACAGGCAAAGTGAGGCAAAAGCAATTTCAGTAAGGTCAGTGGTGAGCAGTATGTATCACCTGACATATGGTGAGACTTTTACACAATAATTATTAAAGAAGAAGAATAAATAATGCATCAATAAAATAATATATTAAATTTAAAAATTCTCACTGGTGACAATGTGTATCCTGTTTCGGAAATGAGGAAAAGGTAAGTAGGGAAGTCTGAAGGGGGCAAGCCTGTCGTCTGATGGATGCTGACCTTGTGTTCACATGGACCGCGCTCACAGGCAGATGGTCGCTCCCCTGGAGAAACCCTGACTTACTCTGTCCTGTGGTGGCCACGAAGTCGACCCTGGGACAGAGAGGAGGGGTCCTATCATCCAAGCTATCTAAACATATCAGAAAAGGACTTTTACAATACTTTTAAATGAACTGTAACATTATATAAAATACCTTTGTGGATATGAAAAATTACTCCATGGTCACAGAATCACTAAATTCAAGAGCTGAACTTTTTGGAACAAATCATTTAGATCCCTTAACACAGTAGCAATAAAATATTTTCCTGACATTGAAACATTCTCCCAAGGTCAGAACCATAGATCTCCCAAGACCTTTGTGCTTCTCTGTAAATCTAGCATTCCTGCACGAGATGTACTTAGCCTGGCTCTGGCCAAGCTGTGCCACACATTAACCCATAAGTCTGCCTGAAGAATGCTTCAGTGCAAGTTAAAAGTATCTTCAAAACCTAAACGGCTTCCTAACACCATAGGGCACCTTATCCTCACTGTTCCGAAAATCTGCTGTAAATACCAGAGCTGCTTGGTTATCGGGAAAGAAAGGCAGAGGGCTCAGTTGGGTTTCCTACCCTGGCGGGACAACCTCATCGTTTGCCCTGGGACCTGCCGAGTCCCTTTCCCCCTTTCTTAGGGAGCAGTTAGTGCAGCCACGGCAGCACGCCACCTCCCGGATCACAGAGAGGCAACTGGGATGGAGAAGGCTTCGGGCCCTGTGACTGGGAACCGGCTGAGGGAGCTGTGCGCGTGTGCGTGAGAGAGAGGGAGAGAGGGAGAGGAAGTGTGTTTGATTGTGAAAACACTTCATCACAACAACTTTGAGCCCAGACTAATCCACGAACATCAGCGCTGATACCTAGACGAAGACAGGTAAGAATTCCGTGCAGAATAAATGACTGCTGTGTGCAGCGTCCGGTGCTGGGAACACGAAGTGCACAACCCGCAGTTCGGAATTTCTAGAGGAAAAATGCAGTCCACTGGAGCGATAGGACAAAGGCACTGGTAGGCTTTTTTTTATAGAAGACACGTGTTAGTACATGTGTTGTCTCTGAACCGATGATACCCATTTCTTAGTATAAAGAAAGCTAAGAGGAAAAACAAAATGTTGATGGCCCTGCTTCATTTCTGACATCCAATAATTTATTCAAGATGTGCCTTGGTTTAAAAATAATGACCAAACACATTTCTCTCTTCTCTCTGATAAGTAACCTAAAAGAGATTCAAAAGATATTACATATCTAAACCCAGAACTGAAATAAGATTGAATGGGCTAAGATTAAGTTTCTTCTATCTGAGAGAATAGGACTGGAAACAGAAATTAAATTGAATATGGCTAAACAAAAAATATATATATTTTTGCACATGTGAGTCTGTGGCCTGAGAATTATACCAGCTATAAATAGAGTAGGAATTATGTTTAAGGAAATAGTCTATTTACCTACCTACCTGTTTATCTCTATCACATTTTAAATAATAAAAACATGTATAAAGGACCCGGGGGCAAAGACAACAGGGTGGGAGGATTCGGTGTGGATGGGGGGTGGGTAGGGCAGGGGAGAGCAATGGCGGGGAAACGGGGACAACTGTAATTGAACAACATAAAAATTTTTAAATTTTAAAAATGACAAAAAATAAAATATGTAATATTCAATATTAATATAATAGTACAAAAATGTAGCTCTAAAACAGGGATGGAAAAATGCAGTGATTCTCAAACTAGGATAAAGATTGGTATTAACTAGAGAGTTTTAAAAAGTATGGATGCCTAGGTTTTATCCCCAAAGATTCTGATTTAACTGGTTGGGGTGTGGACTGGGCATCAGGGTTTTTAAAAGGTCCCAGGCAGTTCTGATGTGCAGCCAAGGTTGAGAACCACTGAGATACTAGGAGAGAGGTTTAGAGAATATAGAGAAGATCTTGAAATTTTTTATCTGATTGCCAAAGTTAAACCAAAAAAATCAGTGAAAGAATTGAAATACAAGAGTAGAGAGGGTAGAAAATGCCTTAGAAAGTGGAACAAAAAGGCAGAGACCAAAATATTGATAGAAAAAACAAGATAGAGGATTAATCTACTGCATAATTAGTATTTTGAACAGAAAGAACAGAGAAATAGAGGGGAGAAATTTTCAAAGAAATGAGGATGATTTTTTACCAGGCTGAGAATCAAACTTAGTTTGTGGTGGTAGTCCACTCACAACTAGATACATCATTACAAAATTTTAAAACAGAAAAAAAGAGAGATAAAGAACATAGCACATCAAAAGATTTCAGAGATTAAAAACAAAACACTAGGATACATATAAAGAAGATAAAGGAAATTGACATTAGAGTTTTCAAGAGCAATACTAAGTTTAGAAAAAATGGAGCAAACCTTCTAAATTCTAAGATAAATTTATTTTAAACCCATACTCAGGAAAACTACCAATTAAGTTGCAGGGAGAGTAGACTAAAGCTGGATGTAGACATACAAAAACTCAGATATGTAACCTCACATTCATCCTTCCCTAGGAAGTTACTTCAGGATGTATTCTGTTAAAAGAAAGGAGCATTCCAAGAAGGAGAAAGACATGGGGCACTGAAAATACGGGGTTCTGCGTGGGAAAGCATTAAAGGTAGCCCTATAACTACACTCATGCTGGAACCACTATTCCATCTGGAAGGTTCTGGAAAAGAGAACTTGACTGCTTATCTCATATAATAAAATCATTTTTAAAAATGGAGATAAATGAGGACATTTTTAAAAAATAAAAACAATCAAAATCTCTAAGAAAATAAACTGTTTAAGCAAGAAAATTTAATCATAACATTGACATTTTAAATGCTTTGATCTACAAAATCTTTTTATGTAATCAGTTTGTTTGTTTTTCTTCTGTTTTCTGCTTTTGATATGATGCTTAGAAAGGCCACTTCAGCTCCACATTAAACACATTCATATATTTTTTTTTTCCTTTACAGCTTTAAGCCACATGAAATGTATCTGGAGGACTGGGGAGGTAGCTGTGAGGTAGCTCTGTGCTGCTTGTTTCGCTTGCCTTTTTTTGTTACCCAAATGAGGGTTTGGGGTGTGTGTGTGTGTGTTTGATGTACACTTCTAAGTTATTTCAGATGATTCAAATATAAAAGAAAGAATTCTGTACTTAATTGCTTTTGTAATATGAGAATGTATTAGTACAAACGAAAATAATGTATAGTATACAAAAAGAGAAAGATAAAATCACATGCTTCTCCATAAGCCACCTGAGCAGGACTTGAACACGCTGATCTGAATCACGGAAGAAGGCCTCGGATTCTCCCGGAACGTGGGAACGGGGAACGCGGGAGGCGTGCGACGAGCGGGTTGGATCTCAGGCTGTCCGAGACCCCTTCCCACGGCCGCCTGCCTGTGATGAGGTTTGAGGCTTCCTGCCTCGCCTCCTGCAGGGCACAGCTGGGAGCTATGAAACTTAGCTGCAGCCTGACGTTGCTTCCTCTGCACTAGTGACAGGGTGTCCTGTCATTAGTACCACCCCGTCCCTTTGGTTCCGGGGTTGCCCTTGGTTGTTTCCTTTCACTGTGTAAATACGGAACTATCTGAATCTAAGAAGGGCTTGTTTCTTTAGTGTTTGACGGGCTGAATCTGGCTGCCTCAGGCCTTGTTCTTGACAGTAGCAATTTATTTTTCTACCAAATGGTTAGTAAATTTTTGTGGCACCATTTGCTAAACTGTTCATTTTCCTGCCATTGATTTTCCTTTTCCTTGTCTCTTTTCCTTTTTAAAAATTTTCTTCTATACAAGATTACCTTATGTATCTGCATTTGTTTCTGGACTTCTTATTATAGTCCTATTTTTCATCTCTCTCTGTTGGTGCCACACCCACACTAATTTTTATACAAGGATGGACAAAAGTAGGTTTACAGTTTTTCACGTGGAAAAAGACATGCAGCTTATGACTATTACAATAGCTGCCCTGGCTGGAGTGGCTCAGTGGATTGAGTGCCAGCCTGCGAACCAAAGGTTCACCAGTTTGATTCGCAGTCAGGGCACATGCCTGGGTTGTGGGCCAGGTCCCCAGTAGGGGGTGCTGTAGAGGCAACCACACATTGATGTTTCTCTCCCTTTCTTTCTCCCTCCTTTCCCCTCTCTCTAAAAATAAATAAATAAATTTTTAAAGTAATATTTATTTTTAAAAGTTAACAAGTGCATATAATAGGAAACTGAAAAACACAACAAGCAAAGAACGAAGTCATCCGTAACCACAAGCAGTTGACAGTTTGACATGTCCTAAGTCCCCTGTGTAACTACACAACTAAGCTTCCATTTTTGTGTAATCAAGATCATAAAGTTATGAATCATGCTTTTTTATACATCATGAATATTTACCATTTCAAAGTCTCAAAACTATATGCGTATTCTGATAACCAAGAATACACTACACCAACTCAGTATGGAAGAAAAAAAGTGTAATCCTGCCTTTCTTGGTGACAAAATAAATAAATAAATTTTTAAAAAGCAAAAAAAAAAAAAATAGCTTCATTAACTCAAAAGAATGTCAGAATGTCACTCACAACTGTAAATCTACCCTCTGTCTATTTGTAATCCATTCTAAAACTGGTGAGGAAACCCTTCTCATTATCTTTCTTTGCCAGCTTTTTTTTTACGTTCCTCCAAATTTATTTCAACAGAAAATTTTTAAATAATTTGGTCAAAACATCAATTTTATTTAAATCCCAAGCACATGGAATTTCATAATAATTTCTTTTGCGTGGAGAACTGATATCGTTATACAATTTATTCTTCCCATCCAGGAACAGGTATTTCTCCACAATTTTAAAAAATATATTTTATTTATTTTTAGAAAGAGGGGAAGGGAATGAGACAGAGAAGGAGAGAAGTATCAGTGTGTGGTTGCTTCTTGTGCGCCCCCTGCTGGGAACCTGGCCTGCAACCCAAACACATGCCCCGGGGAATTGAACCAGCGATCCTTTGGTTCACAGGCCTTCACTCAATCCACTGAGCCACCCCAGCCGGGGTTCCACACTTGTTAAAGTCTGTGTTAATGCCCCACAGTAGAGTATTAGAGCTTTCTTCCAAAGAGGCCCTGCATATTTCTTGTTAGGTTTGTGACTGTGACTCACACATTTTCTGTAGCTGTCATGGGTGGGATTGTTTTCCGTTATCTTTCCTAAATGGTGGTTGTTTATTACAGGGTTTAGGCAGGGAGGTGGCACGGTGGTAGCTCCTCCAGGGACAGTGGGAGGGGTGGTCCCTCGAAGCGGTGCGAGGTTAGGCACTGGGGGGGTCTGCCCATGGGAGCTGGCTCTGATGCTCTGTGAGCCTTGCCACTTCACGCACCCCAGTTGTCTCCTCACCGGAGAATTTTCTTCCTTGGAGCTTCTTTGAAGTAAATGCTTCAAGAGGGTGACTCAACTCCCAGTGTTTACTTAACCCACCCTCTGGAAATAGGCCTCTGAGGCCAAGAGTTAGAGGAGGTGTGCGTGTTGGGGAAATCTCGGGCTGACATTAGAACCCTTCCCCTTCATTCTGAAATCCAAAGGCGATTTAAGACCCCACTCCTCGTTCCGCCTTCCTCAGACTCCAGCTCACACACAGATGGCTGAGCTCCCAGGAAACTGCTGCAAATAGTCCAGGGCCGTTAGGAGCCATTTCTCTGCCTGTTTCCCAAAAGGGAGGCTGTTTGAAAACGTGCTGAGATGAAATGATCACCCTGGAGAGAGAAGTTGGCAGATGCCTCTCTGAGGAGCGTGCACGTGACTGATTTCTTCCTCCTCCTCCTCTTTTTCCTCCTAAAGTGCTCCGAGAACTAGGCCAGGCGAGA
>PVJI01026465.1:0-18998 GCA_004026765.1 Micronycteris hirsuta | reverse complement strand
GTCAGCAGCAGGTCCCCCCATAACAGTGTCAGCAGCAGGTCCCCCCATAACAGTGTCAGCAGCAGATCCCCCACAACAGTGTCAGCAGCAGATCCACCCATAACAGCCTCAGCAGCAGATCCCCCCTTAACAGTGTCAGCAGCAGGTCCCCCCATAACGGCGTCAGCAGCAGATCCCCCATAACAGTGTCAGCAGCAGACCCCCCATAACAGTGTGTCACCCACTGGTGTTCTCAGCTGCAGGGCCCCCATAACTGGGAAGGACACAGTGCTGATGGTTCTGTCGTTACTGTATTTTGTTGTAGGAAGATACGATAGCGTACTGTAGTCTCCTGCTGAATCCACCGTAATTGTGGAACGATGTCAAAGCAGAAAAGGATTTCATATAAAATCCCTTCTAAACTGGAGGTAGTGAAGTATGCCAAAGAACATGGGGACAGAGCAGCGGGGAGACACTCTGGGCCACCTCCAACCGAAAAAATGATACGAGAATGGAGGAAACAGGAGGATCAGCTGCAAAAAATGGACAAAACGAAACTGTTTTCATGGGCATGCTGCCAAATGGCCACAGTTAGAAGTAGGTATGATAAGAGTGGCTCACACGTCACAGGAACAATGGCTTTTCAGTGTCTACAGAAATGATCATGTATGAAGCCAAGCGTCTTGCTGCAGAGAAAGGCATCGAGGACGTCACTGGGTCACCATCGTGGTGCCACGGATTTCTGAAGAGATGTGGCCTTGCTGTGCGCACTGAAACTACCGGTAGGATTGCACCAAAAATGCCTATAGGATATGAATCCAAGATTGTGTCTTTTCACAAATTTGTACTGGATGCAAGAAAGAAAAATGGACTTGAAATAAGCCAGATTGGGAACATGGATGAAGTCCCGTTAACCTTCGATGTTCCATCAAACTGTTGATGTGAAAGGTGCCAGAACCATAACCGTGAAAACCTCAGGGCGTGATAAAACCCATCACATGGTTGTGTTGTTGTCCTGCTGTGCAGATGGCACCAAACTGCCTCCAATGCTGATTTTCAAGGGAAAAAACATGCCAAAAGAGGCCATCCCAAGAGGAGTTATTGTTCATGTTCATGACAAAGGATGGATGGATGAAATGGCATGAAGATATGGACAGAAAAAGTGTGGTCCAAACGTCCTGGAGGGCTTCTGAAAAAACCTGCTCTATTAGTGCTTGGCCAGTTTAGGGCACATATCACTGAAGCCACGAAAAAGAGATTTAAAGATGAGAAAACCCATCTAGCTGTAATTCCTAGAGGGCTTACCAGCCAGTTACAACTTTTGGACGTTTCCATCAACAAGCCACTTAAAGTTTTCATGAGAGAAGAGGGGAACAAGTGGATGGCTGCTGGAAACCATGATCCGACAGCAACGGGACGAATGAAGAGGCCCACTGTCACCCAAGTTCGTGAGTCGGTGAAAACCTCATGGCAGTCAGTTAAGGATGAGACCGTTGTGAGGTCCTTCAAAAAATGTGGCATCAGCAGTGCCTTAGACGGCTCTGAAGATGACATCCTCTATGAACAGAGTGAAGACAGTGGCACTAGTGATTCTGAGGAGCTGAGCTTCATAAATGTGGCCAGTGGTGACGAGGAGTTCTTGGGGTTCCCTGGTGATTAGAGGAGTCTCCGTACTTAGAGCTTAAAGTCAGTAATAATGGTGGTTAATGCTGCTGTTGAGTTTTGTTTACATTTACGTTGGTGAACTATGTTATTTACATTATTAGATATTTTACCACATTTTTTGCTTCAAAATTTTTTTTCCTATTTTCCTCCTCTAAAACCTAGGTGCGTCTTATGGCCCAGTTTGTCTTATAGTCCGAAAAGTACGGTACATAGAAGACTGTAATTAATGTAAAGTATCAAGTTTAGGTTTTTGTGTTTCCAGAAGGATGTGGATCGGTTTGAAGACTCTAGAGAAGGGTTTTAAAAATCAGCTGTTGGAAAGGGATGTCCGAGGAGAGTGTCACGGTCACAAACTGGCACGGGGCGTGTGCTGCCCAGAGAGCTGGTTTGGTTTGGCGCTCAGTGTCACCCACAGTTTATTTGTAACTAACTGCCAGTTAATTTCACATAAAAATACAGATTTTAGGATTCTCTTGAAAAACCTGAAAATACGGCAGCCCTGGGCCCCTCCCCATGGGGCAGTAGTCAGCAAGAGCTCCGCGGTGCCTGCCTGCTGCTGACCGTCCTGAAGCCCTCCCGGTCCCCGTGCCCACTGCTGCCCCCTGCCCCAGCCAGCCCCCCTCCATATTTCCTGCCGGAAGTCACCGGAGGGGTTTATAACCCTCTGTGTGGAAAGACTAGGCTGGGAGTCCAATTGCCTAGGTTCCGGTTTCTATTCTGCCACTAACTGTGTGGCCTTGAACAAGGCATAATTGTAAAATCAGAAAGGTAGAAAGGAATTCAAAGATCATCTGGTCAGAAATTCTCTCCACTAAACTTTCAAAGGTGGGTAAGCCAGCTAGCCTCTCTGTTTGAACATTTCACTTCACAGAGTAGCCTATTCCAGTTTATTAAGCTCAAATTATTAGAAATTTCTCTTACATGTTGAGTTTACTTCTGCCTACATGTAATACTAAAACTGTACACTTATATAAGTTATCGTTTCATTACTACAGAACAGAGTAGAATTGTAATAATAGATGTGACACAAAAGACAAGGTATATACCTTTATACTTTTATTTAAAAGTGTGATTTGTGAGTAAAATGTGCTAGGCCACCAAACGGGTGAACGCTTCTATGGCGAAGCACTTTAGAGATATAAATAATACAATCTTTGTCAGTCAGGTTTTAACCAGACCAGGTAGCGTTTTAGCGTAGACTTAGTAACCAGCCTTTGTTGTACCGTTGTTTTAAATATTTGCCATCTCTTCGAAAACAAGAAAGGAAAGGAAAGAGGATACCTTCTGTTCTTGGTGATATAATGGCATTTGTCGGTGTGTTCATACTTTTTAATTTTCCAGGACTTGCAGACTTAATCCCATGAGCTCACTTCTAATATCAGTAAAGGGTCTGCGCTGTCGCTGTGGTGCAGGCTGCCGCTCGAGGGTCTCTCCTTCCTGGGGAGCTTTCTAATGGGATTCAAGGTTCTCTCTAAGGGTGAGCATTACGAAGCCTTCCCGAGCTGCTTGCGAGCAGGAAGTGCACCACAGGTTCAAGGACACACGAAGTTTAATGTGCACGAACATGCCTCTGCCCCTGCCCCTCCTGCTCCTCCTTCCCCTGACTGGCAAGGTTAGCTGTGAGAGGCCGAGCTCCTTAAAGTGATTTGATTAGAGCCACCACTTCATCCCTTTTACTTTGCCCCCCCCCCCAAGCTCCAGGCACCAGCACACCACCTTCTTTGTCTTTGTCGTCTTCCCTTTCAGTTACCTCTTCTCTCTTCCTATTTCCTGATTTTGTGTCAGATTGTAACATTTTGTGAAACAGTAGGGAATTCACAAGTAAAGTAACTTGGATCATTGAAAGTTCTGGTGTGAAAGATTTCCATACTTATGGATGGTTTCTCTACACTTATGTTTTATAAAACTCTCAATCCCTTACCTTTGTTTTAACTTATCCTCCTACGACATAAGGAAAGATAGAATTGTCACTTATATTAGCAATTCACTTAGACTGACAAATATAATTCCACAGACCTCTATCGAGAACTGGTTTGTACATAATTCCTTTCACAACAATTTTTTTTTAAAATAACCTTTTAATTACAACTTTAACAACGTGCAAAATTATAATAGCAAGTATAATGAACTTCCATGTGCTTGTCGCCGAGTTTCAGCAATCACCAACTGGTGGGCAGTCTCTTTTAATCTATGCTATACCGCCCCCACCCCCATGCAGGGCTTTTTAACCTTTTAAGAAAGGACAGAGGAAAGCAGCGCACACCAGAGAGAAAGGACATGCATGTAGAGTTTTTGCAAATACTTTTTTTTTTAAAGATTTTATTTATTTATTTTTAGACAGAAGAGAATGGAGGGAGAAAGAGGTGGGGAGAAACATCAGTGTGTGGTTGCATCTCATGTGGTCATCCTGGGGACCTGGCCTGCAACCCAGGCATGTGCCCTAACTGGGAATCGAACAGGCAACCCTTTGGTTCGCAGCCTGCGCTCAATCCACTGAGCTACACCAGCCAGGGCTTTGCAAAGGCTTTTAATAGGTTCATACACTTGCTGAAGCCCTTCTATGGATCCCCTAGGAATAGAAGAACCCAGAATTAAAATCCCTGCATTTCAGTAAAGAGAACACTGCATGTTCTCAACTATTCTCCTCATCTGAATGTCAGGTTTGGGGGTCAGCGTAGGTTCTCCTGTGAAAACGGTGTCGTTGAGCGACTAGGAAGACTTTCAACGACTCACCTTTCAAGGCCGTAACGATACAGAGTTTTATCTAGAACTTCTGGGTTACTAATTGCAAACAGCTGCAAGTGGAAACCTGCTTCTCCCTACATAGAGAGGACAGAATGACTAATAATGAAATGCATTACAGTGTTAGGAACTTCAGTAATAAAGCTGGACTTCCCATTAAAAGAGGCTACTAGCTTCTAATTACTAATTTTAATTAACAATTAAAGCGTATTTATTGAAAGTATAGGATAGCTGATTGTACAGGACAAAAGGATAAGCCTTCTTTTTCCCTGCCCCCTTCCACCCTTCTTTTCTCAGAGGGCACTGCACGGAGCCTCCCTCTGGAGCAGCCGTGGTGACAGGGCAGACCCAGAGCACAAGCAGTTAGCAAAGGGCATGGCAGCCAGCACCCCGCCCCCCACAGGACTGTCTGGTTGTGAGCCCCACGGCATCTGCCCTGATGTGCGCTAAAGGAGGAACAGCTGACGTAATCTAATTGTTTATTTCAGAATACTGGGATTATCTTTTGTGTATGGCATAGTTTCTCTCTCCCCTCGGTGAGAGATAGGACATAGAGTAAGGTACACAATTCTCATTTGAGTATGGTTAAAGATATTTCTATTAAAGTAATAATTTATGAAAGGAGCCACCCTCATTTATAGATAGCCGTTTTTTTTTTTTAAGTTCTGCATTCTGGTATTCCCCCGATAACATTTTGTTTTGTATTTGGAAGTACTTCCAGTATTCTGTTGAGAAGGGGAAAATTCAGCAGCAACAACAAAAACCCAGAATGTTTAATGGTTATATCTACTCAACAAGTTTGTCAAAATAAATACGTGATCTTAAAAGGTAAATATATACCAATTTACTGTATGTTTCTAAACATATATCATACTTATATCAAACTATGTAACATATAAATCAACTTGTTTGCATTAACTGATGTTTACAGTGTTTGGAACGTTGCAAAGTGTGGGGTCACACCATTGCCAGGACCACGCAGCGTCGGTGTCCGCTGAGCAGCGCCTCTCTCCGTGGGCAGACTGTCCAAGGCTTGGTCGCTGCGCTGCCTTTGGGGTTAGCTTTCTTCAAGGTCAGGTTCTTGAAGAACATCTTGAAGAATCTCAGTACAGAAATATCACTTATAGAAAGATTAACCATCACTTTCAATAAGCTCTAAACTGTTTTCTATTTAAAAAGTGTCCTTAAGCCCTGGCTGGCGTAGCTAAGTGGATTGAACGCAGGCTCCGAACCAAAGGGTCACAGGTTTGATTCCCAGTCAGGGCACATGCCTGGGTTGCAGGCCAGGTCCCCAATGGGGGCCACAAGAGAGGCAACCACATGTTGATGTTTCTCTCCCTCTCTTCCCCTCCCTAAAAATAAATAAAAATAAAATCTTAAAAAAGAAAGTGTCCTTAAAATTTGTTTCACCTATTTGCCAGTTTCCATTATGATCCACAGTTATTGGACTGAGGTCGGACTGCTGTCAGAGGGGGGGCCCTGACCTCCCTCGGCAGGGAGCCTAAGCACGCCTAAGCACCTGTTTAAAAAAAAAGAAAAAAGAAAATTTGCCTGCAAAGAAAACTATCCCCACCTACAATTTATTAAACCTTGACATACTGCATTACTTAAAGAGTTCTCAGAGAAAATTAAAACCCTTTTGACTGGGTTTTGCAATGCAGGGAAATTTTTAGTGACATTTAAAAGGTTTCTCTTGTGTTCCTCTAATGGGATAAATAAAAAAGGCTTGTTTTAGCCCAGCAAATGGGGGGACAATCCAATTTCCTTGATTCCATCAAGACACTCTTAAAGCATTAGGCTGTGCAGTAAAAAAAAAAAAATCCAACTGACCCCCTTTGCCTGATGGCTTTGAAAGTGGCCTGCTGTGTAGGTGTTTGCCCAACACAGCTGACTTGGTTATTGCTCTTCGAACACATTCAATGGAAAAATCTCCTCTGAGGCTCCAGTAAATATCCTTGTATGCTACAGAACGGTAAAACCAGTGCACCGGACTGTAACGGTCTCTCTTACGGGCAGCCTTTCACTGGAAGATGAAAAGAAATCCTGTCAAGTGTGTTTAATATTATAAGGAAAAGGTAAATTGTTTAAAATAATATTTTAGGGAACTTTTATTACATCTAATTATTTTGCTGCGGTTGGTGTTTATTTCCATGTGTCCAAATGCTGGTGCTCATTTACGGAGAGTACACTAGCGTAGGGCGGTGACCCTCAGGCGCTGGCTTGTTACAGCAAATTGCTGGTCCCACCCCCAGCATCTCTGGTTCAGTAGGTCTGGGCGGATCCTAACCATTTGCATTTTTAGCAAGTTTTCTGGTGAAACCGATGCTGTTGGCCTGGGGTCCACACTGGGAGAACCACTGGCCTAAGGGATCTGTGAAAAGAGATACTCATCTCTGGATCAGTGGTTCAGAATTTAAATCAAATTATTTAGTCTGAAAGTTATTAACATGTGAGAGCCCTCTAATGTGTGAGAAGTGTCTTGATGGACATCAGTGCAGTCGAATGGGCAGGCATGTATTTGACCTTTGGCCTCCTCATTGGCAGTCCTTAAATCCCATTCTGTGGGGGGCTTGGGGGAATGTGAAGGCAGAGCTTTCATTTTAGAGAAAGGTATGGGTGCCTGTGTGTGATTTAAAAGAGTAGAAACTGGTCATGTGTTTCCTGTGACCTGCTGCGTACTAGGAGAGTGAAGCTGTCTTTTATGGTACCCTCCTAGTGAAAATTTTCTTTTTAACAGGGTCTTTGCCCTTTAACCATGTAAAAACCCAAAGCACCTTCTCACTCATTGTTTTTAAAAAGTAAATTCTATTTGACATTCTGATTTTTTGAAATTTGACCATTTTGCTTAAGAAACATGGTAATTGTGTTACCCAGAATATTTCATTCTAGCTTTATCAGAAGTATTTCCTGTGAAATACTTAGCGTTGTCATAGCTGACTTTTATTTTAGTCCGGAAGTTAGACACATGCTGTCTTTTCACCTGTCCTCAAAATGCACCTGCGCAGTAAATAGGAGACAACAAGTTACCTTTTTGACAAGAAATTACCGCAGTGAAAGGTTTGTTGACGTGCAGAAATCACAGAAGCAAAATTAGAACCAAAGAGGCTCAGTAACCTCCACAGACCCCATTTAAAGAAGGAGGGCCAGCACCCCAGTCTCATTTTCTTCCGGTGGACACGCACGTGTGGTAACGAGTACTCGATATCCGCCCTTACAGTGTCCGAATGCTTTGTGGTGGTCGTGTTCTCCTGCTCCACACTTCTCTCTCTGTCCGCCCGGGTACCTTCCAGCTGAACAAATGCCCTTCATAGAACAACACACGCTTTATATTTGCTAAACAGTTTTTTAAAAGGGCATCCACATACATTGATTTCATGTCATCCTCAAAGCTGTTGTTTGTGTTTCATGTTTTCCTTTTAAAGTCGTGGAAATACCATAAAATAGATAGAATCTGGCTGAAAGAATACCGTTTGTTAGAAATATTCTTGTTTTGCTCATTGGCACCGTCAGTCACCTTTTAAAAATATTTGCTGAACTTGTGGCTCACTTGGAAACACGATAAATGTTGCTGTTTTTAAAGAGTTATCAGCTGCCTTGGGCTTCCTTTGGGAGTAAGGGTACTATCTCCATTACTTAAAACTCAGTTTGAAAATAATTAAAGGTGACTCTGAGATCGCCCGAGTTAAACGAATGGAGTCGAGCAATCAGCACTTTGCGGAGCCCTCCTGCGTTCCCCTGGGTCCTCCGAGCCCACATTTCGTGGTTCCCTTCCAGCACCACTTGCTTTGGTTTGTTTTTTTCCCTTGGCTAAGGATAAGTAATCACATCAAATGAGCCTGCTCCACCTTGTCCCGGGCATTATTCCGCTGGCCTTCCCCTGCGGGGCAGTGAGGACCGAAGGCGGAGTCCAGAGAAGACCGCACGGAGGAGGTCACTGTGGGAGCGGCGGGTCAGTCCCTGCTGCTGACTCCCGACAGCTGGGCTCACGTGGCCTGGTGCCACAGCAGTGTCTTTACAGGCTTTGTGGCAGAGATTATTTAAAGGAGATTAATCCCTCTAAACCCCTTATATTTTAATTATTTCTGTATGTATTTATAAGGCCTGCAGTCTGCTTGTTTCAGGGCACAACTGTCCAAGCCCTTGTCTTTAACCTGGTTTCCACCATCAGACAGGCCGATACGTCTCTGCAGCACAAAGGATGCTCCGCCGATTTGATCTTCCTGGTGGTTAAAACTGGGTTCTTTTTGTTGCTGTTTGGGTCAGTTTCGGTTTTTCATTTCCACTTGACGTTGTTACCATTACTGTTTTTCGAAAGGATAACTAAAGCTGATATGACTTATTTCAGAAGTTCTGCTGAAATGCTGTTTTTGTGTTATATGATAGGAATCCAAGCCTGTAGACATGTGGCACATGAAAACCTTAAGGTGTTATTAAAAGCAGCAGGCCTTTGAGGGTATGACTTTTTAAAGTGGGTTGGTAGACAGGTCTGCCATGCTTTGCTGCGTGGTCAGTTAACTTCGTGCCTGACCAGGGCATCCAGAACGAAGATCTCTACCTCCCCAATTCATGTTCCTGAGGGTTGTAAAAAATTTCCTCGGCACTTACAAGATAACACGGTATGAACAAACCAAGAAATACCACAGAGCTCATGCCCCGTCCTCTGTGTCATTAGAACCTCAGACCCAGCCACCTGCCACTGCGGAGGCGCCTCCCGGGCCTGGAGGCCGCTCTGTTCGCTCTGCCGCTACCCCCCCCCCGCCCCCCCAGAGACCAAGGAGAGGCTGGTGCTCCCGCGGGCCTTCCAGCTTCCCGGGAACTGACAGGGCTGTCTGGATTAAGGGTCTCTTCATGGTGCTCGTGTCTTCTAAATGCTCGTTTTAGATTGTTTTATTTCAGCATGAAGTTCTACTTCTAGTTGCTGAGACTGTCCTCTTTCGTCTTGGTTGAATCTCTTCCTGTTTCTGAATGGACGCTGACAGATTGACGGGGATGGAGGAGGAATCTTGGTTAGTTGACACGTTAGTCACCGGTGCTCATTACCCAAGTTCAACGACAACTGTTGCTTATGTTCTCGGAGTGGGAATTAGACCCTGAAATCACAAAACTTGCCATTGCTTTACTTCATTTGGGCAAAGGACGTCAGTTTAAAGTCCTAATTCTGTTGTTTGGCTTAGTAGGTCACTTCGGGCAGGTCATTTCTCTAACTGTGCTGAATGAATTTCAGTTTCCTTATTTATAAAATGGAGCTACTGCCGACTTCCTTCCGATGTTAGTTTCAAATAAGTTGGTATATCTGAGTGCTCTGTGAAAGGATATACTAATGCCAATTTTTATTTTCTTAAAGGAAAGCCTGTCTGAATTAAGAAAGACCTGGTGAAGTTAGGTGGTATGATTAAAGATCTTTACGCTGCCCATGTTTTGTGGGTGGTTTTTTAAAATTGTCATTAGTTGTGTTTTTTCCTTGTTTCTTTCCAAAAAATGTTTTTCTTCCTTGTAATTGTTGTTTTTCAAAAATGTTCTTGAGTATAATGGTTGTTTTGGAAGCATATATTACAATAAAAAATTACATTCTAATCTAATGTAATGTTATAATATAAACAGTAATATATTCGTTCTTATATATTATAACCTAATATAAACTATCTATAGTCATTATATGTTCTCATATTTGAACTGATCTAAATGCCCTATATTCTGAGTTAGAAATTGTTATCTGACTTGAAGACAATTAGAATATGCTTCAAAGTTTTAAATAGAATAACAGCATGCTTAGGACAATGCTTGCAAAAGGGATGAGAGGCCAGATTAATTATAAGGGAGGCTCTTGTAGGCATGAGTGGATTAGGATGTTAGGACCTGGACAGGGTCCATTACTGTGGAAAAAGAATTAGAGGCAGAGCGCAGAAGGAAAGTTCCATCTGCCTGACTTGATGAAAGGAAGTGTAACAGATAAAGAAAAGGGATCTAAGCCTCCAAAGCCATGGACAAAAACATTTCTATTTCTGACATGGCTGATTTTCAGGGACTATCATCAAATCCTTGAAAAAAGGTGTTAAAGAAAAGCCAGCAGAGGACATTTGTACACATAGAGATGTTTTTCCAAAAGAATAATAACTGATTATAAGAGAAGGCTGAGTCTTAATTTTAACAACTCAGAATACTGGAAAATCTCCATGCAGATAGGAGGGTACACAGAGAAACCCACAGAGTCCCCCTAGTGTTTAAGAGCATTCGCTTTGGAGCCAGAGACTGAGAGTCCTGGCTCTGCCACCTGCAGATTATGTGGCCTCAGGCAGAGTCACTTAGCCTAAATTTCAGTGTCTTCATTTGTGAAGTGAGACCATTTAATGCCTACGTCATAAGGTTTTTGGGTGGATTAAGTAAGAGAACACGTAAATTGCTCCATGCAGTAAACAGATTAGCCACTGCCATCATTGATTGTTCTTACTCATAAGCGACTAAAATCCATCTTGCTTGCTGCATTGACAGGTTATAGGCAGAATGGTATAAAAAATTACATATCATGAAAGTTGCCCGGACTGCTCATCTTTGTCTGTTTTACTAGTCATTGAAGACATTGCATATATCTTTATTACAGAATTCTGATGCATAGGTGACTTGCTGAGGTCTTTTTTCCTTATTTTTAAACCTGCTTCAGAAGTTAAGACCTTTTTATTTGATTCTTATTTGTACAGCCATACACAAAAGTTATTAAATCACAGGAGGACTGGGAGGAAGAGGTAGAGCAGGGGAATGAACTAAAGCTAACATTTACTGAGCCTCTTTTCCCCTCAATACAGTCATTCATTCCCCTTCATAAAATCAGTTGCTTATGCCAGAAAAATAGCTCAAAAATAGTTTTATCCTTGAATGTATGGATTTTTTGGTTTTGGGTTTTTGTTTTTTTTTTACTTTTCTTCCCATAGGCTCTGTCCTATCTTATTGGGTTCCCAAAGAAAGCAGTTGATTGAATATTTCTTTAGGAAACCCAGGAAAGAATTTACAAAGCAGGACTAATTTGGACAGTAAACACTAAAAATCTTTCCCTGTTTTTTTAAAAAAAAATTTTTAATTACCCTAAAAGGGGGTGACAGTATGTGGACCACCATTCGATAATATTTACAGCCAAGTAGTTCTGAAGAAATTACAGGACTGAGATCTGAAGTTGTAGCGTCAGGGCAAACAGAGGGTTAAATCTCTGAGCTGTAGAAGCAGATTGTGATTTCCTTTTGTGATCTGGGCTGACAAGACATCAGTATTCTATTCATCTGTTGGGAATTAGGCTGTTAATCCAATCAATGACTCTTGAGTGAGCGGTGGCCTGCCTCCCCCACTGGGGAACAATCGGATCAAACTGCAGATTGTTTAAGAGCACAGTGCTGTCCTCATGTCAGGTGGAATTCTCAAACGTTCCCTGGTGGATTGGGGATCAGGAAAGCTGTCTTGGCCCATTTATCCTGCCCCTTAAATAACCAGGTATCTGCCTCATCCGTGCGAAAGCATCTGGCAGCAGCGGCCACAGGATGCGATAGAAACCCATTAACTTGAACTCACAAAAGTGTGGGTGGAAAGAAGAAATGTTTTCAAACACCCCACAAAACAACTCATGTACAAGCTTTTTGACTTCATTCACATTGTTTTCCTATTTCTTAAGCCCTAAATCATTTTCCCTGCTGGGCTTTTTGGGGTGTTGCTGTGGACTGCTTCACGTCGCTGAGTTTCGTTAGCCACCGTGGGCTCTTCCCATAAATTTACCTCGCCCTGCCTGTATTTTTATAAGTCAGCAAGGTGCAGATAAATTTTAGCGTAGATTATCGGAACGCTAATTAAATAAATTTTTCATTTTAAAATATCTTTTTCTGAGGAATGCTAATTAAATAAAATTTTAATTTTAAAATATCTCAGTCTGAGCATACATAATTTTGACATCTTTTGCAGCGTAGCAGAATTTGATTTCTAATTACTGATTTAATAGTCCATTAAGTACATTTGGAAATGATTATTGAACTGATGGCATGGATGTTCAGCGTTGCAGTGCTCTCCTGTGAAATGCTGTCCCAAAGTTTTCCTAGTAAACAGTCAGGTGACATGAGCTGTCATAAAGCAAAATATCCAAAATGGCAAAGAGAAAAGAAGACACTTAGTATTCCAATCTTAGTGGAGACAAGCTTAAATTGCTTTCTGTCTGCATTACATAAGAGCATTCCAAAAAGAATTTCCTCAATCTACCAGATTAATCCATTCATCCTGTGAATATTCAGTGTGTACCTTTTATATACCCAGGCTTCTCTGAGCCTTGGAATTATCAGAGGGAACAGGACAGACAAGCTCTGCACTCTCTGGGAGCGTAAATTCTAGTGAGGAACACATACCAAAACAAGTAAAACAACGAAGTAAGACAGGATCAGATAAGTGCTAAGAAATAAGTAAAGCAGATTGGTTACTGTGGGCAGATGAGCAGAGTGATCAAGTCAGACCTTACCCGGTAGGTCACGGTTACACTGAGGCTTCGCCGGAGGGAAGTTGCAGTGAGTCATGCCCCAGATCGCTGGAACCAGAGGAGTGCGCTTGGCGTACGCAGGACAGACTACATATACGCACACTGTACTCCAGGCCCGTGGCTCTCAGGCCTGGAAAAGCTTCTGAACGTCCTTAGGAACTTGTGAAAAGAGAGCTAGCTGAGCCCGTCCATGGAAATGCTGGTTCAGCAGGGCCGGAGGGGCAGGACCTGTGGGTGCGGTGCCGTGGACAGCACTGAACAGGTGTCTCCAACCAGCGCACGCTCTTCCCCAGAACACATCCCATGCTTAGCGACTTCCGTCTGTGCCTTTCTCACATGTTTTCCTTTGCCTGTAGTGTTTACCCTTGTCCTTTCACACATCCGTTCCTCTCAGATGCCACAGAGTACTGCTTACAAAATACCCTTGCCAAAAAAAAGTTGAACCCAAATCTAATAAAGCCTATAAATAAATATGTGTGAGAATGATGTTAGTGACATCAAAAGAAAGTCGATGGCAAATGTGGACTGCGGGACATTCTGCTGAACAGCTGGCTCTATTTCTGTGGCAAGTCAGTGGCATTAAAGAAAGCAAGGGGATCAGCTCTAGATGGAAAATCACCTGTAAGAGACGTAACAGTCGAATGTAACATGTAAGCCTTGTTTGGATCCCCAGAGGACAAATCAACTATAAAAAGACATTTTTTTAAACACAATCAGGAAAATTTGGTGCTGTGGTCCTCTAAGTACATTTCCATGTTTTCTAGAGTTGTATATAGACATATGTGGGGGCAATGACATAATGGCTAGAATTTGCTTTAAATTATTTCCGTAAGAAAAAAAGGAATAAATGTTGAGTCTGGAAGATGGGCGCGTGGAAGTCTGTACGTTCTGTTTTTGTGTACGTGTGAAATTTTTCACGTGAGCTGTTTCAAGGGCGTGAGATTTTCATTTTTATCTGAAGGGAGCACACATAATGTAAAGGTTGGGAAATGCAGCACCGCACCGTTTTGCCTTACTGAACTGATCGAGGATACGTAGTTACAATATACAAAGGTGCTGCTGTTGCTTCTTGACCTTTTGGCTAAGATCAAGTGTAAAAAGATACTGCGTAAAAGGATTTATCGGTAAGTGCCATAATTCCCCATCGCTTTCAGATTTGATATGCACCTGACTTTTCAGGAATAAATCTTTTGCCTGAAATGAGGCAAACCTCTAATTCCCGTGATACTTTGTTACAGTTTTGAATGCTGTGCTCCACTGAAGGAAGTCTTTGATTAATCTTTAGGATTCTCCTAGCACATGGAATATTCACATTTTTAGAAAAGTATTGATTATCTGGGCTCTTAATACAGTAAAGTTCAAGGCAACTTTTACCTTAATGTTTAGTAGAACAGAGAAAAGTGTGTGTGTGTTTGTAGCAGATGGAGATCAAGCCAAGTTCTCAGTGGAAAAATCTTTGGCCTGCCAGAAGGTCTAGAAACATAATAGCTACTGTACAGTTAAATATAAATAATTTAAAAAGAAAATATCCATAGTATTAGGTATATAGTAAACATCATTAGGGCTCAGTAAATCTGAGTGTTTTACCAACTGCATATTACATATAAGTGTGCATATAGATGTGGGGGAAAGGGCAGTATTATTCTGGGAGAATAAGTAAGGCCCATGAATGTAATTGTCGTCACAGTTACCAGTAGTTCTTACTGTCTTTTTCACCAAGACTTGCTCCCTGTTCATAGAATTTTCTCCCCTCCCCAGCCATTTGGCATCCAGTATTAACCTTGGAACAGTTAGCACTTCCGTATAACATTCAAAACTGCAGGTAAACTAGGGCAGGCCTGGCCACAAAGGCCAGAAGGAGGAAAGTGTCAGGTAAGTGACATTCGGGAAGGCGAAGAAGTTAACTGAAGCAGAGCCTGACATCCAGGCGTGGGAACTGTCAGCCAGAGTGTCAGCTTCTTTCTGCTCCTAAGGCCAAGACTCTGCTTCCGTCCTGTTACCGCGCAGGGTTAAGTAGCCCGGGGCCCATTCACTGAATGACATTTTGTGCGTTTGCTGCAGCTAGGCTCTGATGCAGAGCCAGGAGACTGTTAGAACGAGGAAGACTGAGCCCTTTCCAAGGTGCACCTTCACCTCAGCCAGGCAATACGCACGCATCACCGTCGCGGTGATTCAGTGACTGCTCTGACCAAAATGCACGGGAGGTCCCTGGGCCGCCCCCCACATGCAGCCACTTGTCTGCCTGCGGCTTCTCAGAGGAAGGGAACCCTGGCCTGCCTACTTGACCTTTTTATGTGACTGGCCACTCTTCCCTAACTCTCTTCCCTCAGCTGCAGGTTTGGTCTTCCCCCACTTCTTTGGATTGTTCCTTACCAGGCTTGTGTTCTTCTGTCTGCTCTCTAAACCACAGGCTCCCCTTCACCCCACTTCTCACCACACACCCTCTCTGGGTTGCCCCATTAACACCCGTGGTTTCCATCATTCCCGCTGGCCTACGGCTTTTCAGATCCTTCGCTCTAGTTCAGACCTCTCTCGGAACTCCAGGTCCCCGGTTTCTAATAGACTGTTGGATGTTGTCACGTGGGTTTGGGGGCAGAAAGATGCAGGGTCAAATGAGGATAGCACTGCCCACTAACTGTGTGGCCCAGCCGAATCACTTACCCTCTCTGAGTCTCATTTCCACTTTTGTAAAATTAGGGTAATAATACCTACTTCAAATGGTTTCTGGGAGGATTTAATTATATGTGAAAATGCTGGCCATAGTTCCTGGCACACATAAAAGGTATAAAAATACAAGTTTTTGTTTCTAAATTTTTTATCAGTCCCTTGTATTGATTATGAATGTAAGCAAACAATACACACACATATGACTATATGATGGTTTATTGAATAGTTAAAAAAATTAAACCCGTTTTACCAAGACTTAGCTACTAGTACTGGTAGACTGAAGGCACAAATCACTTTAAAGTCACCAAAGTGCCTCCAGTAAATCCAGTGGATTGTAGAATAACTTTGTAATAGGTGAAAAAATAGGCCTGACATCTTTCCTGCAAGTTAGTCCAGCTTCTTCTCGAGCATCTCGAAGCATCTCCCGGCGTGGCAGCGAAAGAAGCAAGGCCACCAAGGTTTCGTGCCACTTGTGTCTGGATTAGTAAGGACGGCTCAGAACTAAGGCAAGTGTGTTTTTAAACTCAAGCAATGGTTCTTCAAGGTAAAAAGTCAAAAAGCAAAATGTAAACAGAGGGAAAAGAATAAAAAGTAGGTGAACCTTACAAATTTAACACATCTTAGCACTGGGGGCAGGGTTTGTAGGGGGGCTTTAAATATCCATTATCAGAAAGAATTTTATTGTGGTGAAATATACATAACATGAAATTAACCGTTCTGATTGTTTTTAAGGGAGGACGTTAGTGGCCTTGAGCACATTTACGTTGTTTGCCATTGTCACTACCATCCCTCTCCAGAAATGTTTCATCTCCCCTCACTGAAATTCTGTGCCCCCGGTTCTCCTGTCAGTGCTGGGCAAGCCACTGCCCCGCTTCTTCCTCTGTGAACTTGACTGCTCCAGGTACCTGATGTAAGTGGAATCATAGCATATTTGTCCTTTGTGCCTGCTTACGTCATTAGTATTGTGTCTTCAAGGTCGATCCATGACGTAGCACATGTCAGAACTCCATTCTTCTTAAGGCTGAATAGTATTTCATTGTATGCACGTAACCACGTTTTGTTTATTCTTTTTTTAATGTATTTTATTGATTATGCTATTACAGTTGTCCCATTTTCCCCCCTTTACTCCCCTCTGCCCCGCAACCCCTCCCACATTCCCCCCTTTAGTTTGTGCCCATGGGTCATATGTGTCAGTTCTTCAGCTTCTACCTTTCCTATGCTATTCTTAACCTCCTCCTGTCTATTTTCTACCTACCATTTATGCTACTTGTTCTCTGTACCTTTTCCCCTTCTCTCCCTGCCTCACTCCCCTGTTGATCACCCTCCAGAAGCAAACTAGCAAACAACTAGAACGTTCTGTCTGTTCTTTCGCTCGTTGATGGACGTCTGGGTTGTTTCTGCCTTTGGCCCGTTGTGAGCGGTGCTGCTGTGAACACGGTGCACGAGTGTCTGACTGGGCACCTGCTCTCATTTCTTCGGGCCCACACACAGAAGTGGGGTGTCTGGGGCATCCAGTAATTCTGTGTTTAATTTTTGGGGGAACTGCCATTCTGGTTTCTACAGCAGCTGCACCATTTACATTCCCACCAGCAATTCACAAAGGTTCAAATTTGTCTGCATCGTCACCAGCACTTAATATTCTCTGTATTTTTGATAACAGCCATCTTAATGGTATGAAGTGATGTCTCATTGCATTTTCAGGAAACTTTAATATATAGCAAATAACTGACAAAACACTCAGATTAAACAAATACGTAACAACTAATGGAAGCCATAAAATGATAAAAAGATGTCTAGACTGAGAATAAACTTGTTCACTAAATTTTCAGTTTGTTATGAGTATAGATACCTATAACTCATCTATATTACATTTCCTGGAATTGTTTATCATAGTAAAGAAGGTAATTATTAGATGTAGCACACAGACTACCATAGGAATAAAATCAGCAATGCAAACATTAAAACACTAATTAAATCCATGTCTCATATTTTTACTGAATACTTATTACTCCATTACCTGTATGCTGCAAGACCCTAGGGGACACAAAAGACGTATTAGCCATGATCCTTGCCCTCTGGTTGCTTACCGTTGAGGCAAGAAGAAACTCATTAAGTAACAAGAACAGTTGTGACTTAGAATACAGCCAAGTGCCATGAAGAAATACACTGTGATGGTGTTTAGGGGGAGGAAATGGGGGGAAAGAGAGTCAGTATGCGCCATGGTAGTTAAGAGACATCTTTAGGAGGGAACGGTGGCCTGTCTTGAACTGTAACGGCTAAGTGGTGATTGAAGCCACTGGGGTGGGGATGGGGACAGACAGCAGAAACAGCTCCAGCTGAGACACGTGTTGGTAATGGAGAATAATTGGATAAAGGGAAACCAGCGCATGGATGCTACAATGCTCAGATTGAGGAGTGGACTGCTGTGTGTGTTTTAAAATGGGGTACACAATGTTTTTAATCATTAATCTACATATGTAGTAGGTTTTTATTTTTAGGGTTTTTTTTACAGATTTTATTTGTTTACTTTTAGAGGGAAGGAGAGAAACATCAGTGTGTGTGAGAGATACATCGATGGGTTGCCTCTTGCATGTCCCCAGCTGGGGACCTGGCACACAACCCAGGCATGTGCCCTGATTGGGAACTGAACCAGTGACCCTTTGGTTTGCAGGCCAGTGCTCAATCTACTGAGCCACAATAACCAGGGCCGTAGTAGGTTTTTAAAATGTTTTTAATACACCATAATTTTGTTTCTTTGATTGTTTTACGTAGTTGAGATATTATGAAAAACATTGTAATTCTCTTTCTTACTACACTAGTAATAGTGTGCTTTTCTAAGTTACAAATACTTTATGACCATCTTTTTAAATTCCTACATAGACTTCTGATCAAGATGTAAAGTCCAGCTTTTTGACTGGGAGTCAAACCTGCGACCCTTTGTCCTGCGACCCTGTGACCATCTTTTTTAAATTCCTACATAGACTTCTGATCAAGATGGAGGCATAGGTAAACATGGCTCACCTCCTTGCACAACCACATCAAAATTACAGCTAAATTACAAAACAATCATCACTCAGTACCATCAGAAATCTAGTGGAATGGAAGTCTGACAGCTACAGGATTAAAGAAAGCACATCCATCCAGTCTGGTAGGAGGGGCGGAGATTTGGAACTGGCTGGTCCCGCAGCCATGGGTGGTAGATAAAAATTTGGGAGGGGTATCTCAGGAGTGAAGAGTCCCAGCCCCACACCAGGGTCCCAAGTCCAGGGCTCCAGTGCCAGGAAGATAAGCCCCATAGCTTTTGGCTACAAAAACCAGTGGGGACTGAGTCAGTGGAAGAAACTTCTGGAGTCCCAAGCAATTCCTCTTAAAGAACTCACACACGGACTTTTTCAGGCTCACCCCCTCTGAGCTCCAGCACCAGGATAGCAGCTTGAAAGGCACC
>PVJI01026464.1:0-19002 GCA_004026765.1 Micronycteris hirsuta | reverse complement strand
ATGTGAGTCCTTTAAAACTAAGGCAGCAGCACCAAAATGTATTTGCAAATTATATTATAAATGGTAGCTTTGGAATGTTATTTCTTGCTACCTGATGTCATTGTAATTTTTACCTAACATATTTTTAATTAAATGGAGAAAATTCTTATATTAGGAAAATATTTAGTATTTTTTTAAAATCTGAATTAGGATAAAATATTGTTTTAATAATCCAAAAGAATTACAATTTTTAAACTTTATTTTAGATTATTAAGTACTTAAAAATGAACAGTAATATTTATTTTTCAAATTACCTAAGGATACAATTTTTGGGGGGGGTTAAATGCAGAGATTAGGGTGAATTTTTGAGAGATAGGGGAAGCCTAATTGGATTCACAACTTCTAGCTAACTCTTTTAGTGGGGGTGTGCCCACAGAATTCAGGTGCAGGCCGTTACCGTGGAGAAAAGCCAAAGTTGGGCCTCTCTGTATTACCTTGGAGGCGTGTCCTTGTGATGTCATTAGATATGGCCTCTAGTTTTGTAGTTTTTGCCTGTAGCGGCCATCTTAATTGTAGGCAGGGGGCCGCCTAACACGTGTTAGGTTAATGTGCTCTGCCCCCACTGCTAGAGTAGCTAGGTAGCTGTAATGGCGGCTCCAGCACCGAGATGCCCATGGCGCTGTAGCAACGCCCTCTCAGGCGTCGGCACTGTGCCGCCGCCCGGCCCGGGCGCCTTTCGCCAAGGTCGCTTGTGGGCCCGGGCTGTGAGAGCGCAACCTGCGCCGGGCTGAGCGGAACCGCCCGGTGCACCCGGGCTGGATGGCCGGCCCCCGGCAAAGCATGGAGTGAGATTTTTTCTGCTATTGTTTGATTCAAACGGGAAGTGCTGGTGGATTCCTTCCTCGCGCTGGGTGGAGCAGCAGTGATTTTAAGCTTTGCTGCCTGAGCCAGAATATTTACTGGGCTAGCTACAGCGTACTATGGATGAAACTTTTTACGGAGTCGTGGAGAGGGAACTCCGAGCCACAGTTCCCCTTCCTTGCCAGTCACTTTCTCTCCCTGTTTCGCAGCAGGTCGAAACAGCTGTGTTTCCAAATTTCTCTGCCCAGTATTTTTCTCCTCTGCCCACAGCTTTCCGTCTGTTTGCATTTTTTTTTCTTTGTTGTTGTTGTTTCCCACCCCGCGTGCTGCGGGCCGGGGATGCGCGAGCGGGGTCTCGGGGCGCACTGCCTTCGGGCGGCCCCCGCGGTCTACCAGACCCCGCGGCGCAGCGCACGTGCGCCCCGTGCGCCCCGGTGTCTCCTGCCGCCGCCCACGGGAGCCTAATCCTTTCCCCTGCCCTGTACCAAATGGCCTGGGCGACGGCGAGGGGTTCCGCCCTCGCTCCTGTCAGGCCGGTTGGCGCGACCAAGTTGCGCGCTCAAGGGTTTTGTTAGCAAGTGGCAAACTTTATATAATTAGCAGTACACAATCCGCTCCTCCGGATTTGTACGGATCCGTTCTTTAAATTTTTCGTGGCCAAAAATGTTTTTCATACTGGTTCTTACCCCTATCCCACTCCAGACGACTCTTGGCCGTCGGGTTCCTTCCTATTCACTGGAACTATTGCCGGCATCCTCCACCTTGAAGTGGGGGTAACGGTCCGAGGCAATGCCTGTTCGGGCCCCACATATGGACGCCATTTGTCGCGGATTTCGACCAACAAAATCCGTGGGGGGACCGCCCCGATCGCGTGAATCAATCTTACCCAGAGTCACGCTTAGAGGTGAGAATCCGGCGACCACGGGTCTCCTCCACCATCCCCATCTTGGGGAGAAAGACCTCATGAGTTGCTTAGCCGGGGCTTTTATTAGAGGCATTAAGACACATTTGCATTGGGCCCGGATGGTGTAGCTCAGTGGATTGAGCGCGGGCTGGAAACCAGAGGGTCCCGGTTCGATTCCCAGTTGGGGCACATGCCTGGGTTGCAGGCCAGGTCCCCAGTGAAGGCCATGTGAGAGGCAACCATACATTGCTCTTTCTCTCTCCCTTCTCCTCTCTCTGAAAATAAATAAAATCTTTAAAAAAAAAAAAGACACATTTACATTGGATTGATTATTCATGGGTTTAAGCAGAACAGCTAGGATTACTCATTGCATTATGATGTAAATTCAGGTCCGGTTGCAGATAGGACCAAGTTAAAGTAATATGCAGGGCACAGCAAGCCAGAATTTTTTAAGATACATCTTTGCCAAATTCCTATTAGAGAATTCCCTTTCCACAGACATGATCCACACTTGCTCACACGGGAATCACACGGAGCTGTGCTCAAAACGTGTAAATTCTCAGGACTGCGTGTTTACACACATGTGGAAATCACTGCCACAACCTTGGTGTGATTGGAAAGTAGGAGATATCCCCATCCAAAGACCACCCTGGAGGCTAATGTCAGTCCTGGAAGTGAGGGGCAGAACCAGCTTTAGAGACTGAGTGAAAAAGAAAAGCATGAGTATTTGTGCCCACAGGCTGTGGGGCTGGTTTCCAGGACAAGCTTACAATGGACAGATCCGACATCATCTCATCTTCAGAACTCTTCCATAGGCTTGGTGCTGATGCATGAATCACTGAGAAAAAATAGCTTTCACTGTATGTTATTATTTTTGTTCAGCCTGGCAAGACCTCAGATGACAAAATATTAGTGTGAGAGTATCTCAGGTCTTCAATGAGCCTGAGGACAGGCTCAATATGATTCTCACTTACTGCACATGCACCTGTGCCCCGTGACCCTACCTATCCAGGGTAAAATCTGGATAGTTCTCCTCTACAACATGGTTTGTCATAGCAGGTGCTCAGTAAATGTCATACCAACATGGAAACCAAAGGCTACCTCATTCCTCCAGTTTCTGTATTTAATGTGGGGCCTGACTCAAAGTACCTTTGGGAGAAGAAAACAGCAGACTAACAATAGCAGCATTCACACCTTTTGGATTTTTTGCTTCTGCTTAAGAACACTTGCTTTTAAATTTGTGTTTTGTGAGTGGACTTATGGTCCTTTCACACTCCAGAAATGGTCACCATGGGCTATGCAAAAGACATGGAGAAGAAGAACACACACTTCATTGTACATGATGCGGGACTGCTTTTGCTGAGGATGAAACCTGTGCAGGGTCCGGTGTCCCAGCAGACAGCAGGGCAGGTCTATAACCACTTGGCACAGGCAAATCCCCCACCAAGGCCTGTTCAAAAAGTCAGGCTCCATTTCCTTATGAAATCTTTCCTTTGCCATCGGAATGAAGATCGCCAAAAATGGTCAAAAGGGAAAGTGCACAGGCAAGAACATAACTTTCTTTCCATTTCTAGCTTCTTCTAAATCAACATTGTTCTTGGCAACTTTGGATCAGCTGATTGTTGGAAAGACATGAGCCTCCAACAATCCTGACAGAGAGCAAAGCATGCACAGGCGATTGACCATTGATGCATCTCTCAGGTCCTCTCACCCATTTCTTTCCTCTTTACTCTCAGCCAACTTTTTTCTCTTGTTCCTCCATACCATCCTTGCTTAGGCTGATGTGGTGTTTCTGCCCGAGGAGGCTGTCCTGTCCCTTGCTGACAAGAGGAACATGTTGCCTGTGTCCCTCAGCTTGTCAAGTGCCACCTGCACTCAGGGCCTGTGTTCTTGCTGTTCCCTCTGCCTAGACAACTCGTCCCAGAAGGTCCCCTGGGTAACAGAGTTCATTCAGGTGAACTGAAAAGTCCCCATCTGATAGTCTGCGTGGAACTCCTTGCAGGATGCTGCGGCCCTAGTGATTATTTTGTTTTTCTTAACACAATCACTATCCTCTTCTCTCCTATCCACTTGCTGGTTCGTTTGGTATTTCCAGTTAGAGGTAAGCGGCACAAATGCAAGGTCCTGCTTGACTTGTTCCTACAGTGAAATCTGTGACACGTAGCACGGGACCCATCCTAGGATATTCATGATTGTTAGGAGCATGGATGGATACATGCACAGGTGGAAGGGTGGATGGATGGATGATGGATGAATGATGGATGGATAGATGGATGGACGGATAGATGGATGGATAGAGAGATGGATGGAGAAATGGATGAAGGATAGATGAATGGAAGAATGAAACCTCTGATTTAGTCCTAACTACTCTGTTTTCAGCCCTGTGATAGGCTCTTGACATAAATTGTCAGCCATCTTTACAAAGCCAGGCATGGGGTCATGTATGCCTACTTCAGAAATGAGGAAAAGGAAGCTCAGGACAACCAGCACTGCAACTTGCCCAAGGACACGTCATGATTAGGGGTTGCATCCGAGGTTCTAATCTACAGCTGCACAAGCCCAGGTTCCATCCCTCTCACCCTGCAGCACTGCCACCCTCCCCCTAAGCATCTCTAATCCTACTTCTCACATCAACCTTTGAATCAGTGGAGCAAAAACCCTGAGGAACTAACAAAAACTAAACTTAACTCTAAATTTATCGCTAATTTTATAGAATGGACTTAACTAAACAAGAGAGTCTTTGTGAGAACAACCTCCAAAGAAGGTGAAAAATATTTCTATTCTCCCCTCAAAACACCCGCATTGCAGTCTATGGGCGAGGAAAGTCTGCCTTCCAGAGGAGGCATTTGCCTTTGCACCCAGCCCAGGTGTTTGGAGAATCAGGAGGAAGAGAGACTGACTGAATGTGAAGTGTGTTGTACCCTGAAGAGGTAAAAGAGACACAAGAAGACTAACAGGCTGGGGGAAGAAGAGGAGGAGTGGAGGGTGGTGGGGGAGGAGGAAGAGTTGAAGGTGAAGAAGGAATAGGAGAGGGGAGGGGAGGGAGAATTGGAAAGGGGAAGAGATAATGAGGACCACAACAACAATAAAGTAACAGGGATGACAACACAGGATCACAAGGTTGTCATTTGCCTTATTGTTTTGCAGGCAATTTGGCCTTAATTTTATTTAACATCCTCCCCATTGTTGCAGGTCCGAGATGTTTGAAGCTCTGTCGCCTCGGATTATATGAACAGAGTCGGGTGGACTGGATCTGGGAGATTCTCCCAGTCCTTATCCTGGCCCAGGGCCACGTTTATTCTGTGACTCATCCCATCATCAGAGGGAGGGATTAGAGGGGCCACCAGGAGAATAAAAGGCTGTGTTCTGCACAGTCACCTCCAACCGGAGCTCCTTCTTCCCTGCCACGTCGGAGTGACCAGCCCACAGCAGCTGCCTGAACCATGAAGCTGGTGACAGTCCTCATGCTGACCGCCCTCCCCCTGTACTGCTATGCGGGTGAGCATGGACAGGGCGCGGGATTTGGAGGAGGGCTGTGCTCATGGCCCCTGTGCAAGTGCTGCTGCTGCCCAAGCCCCCGCACAGAGCAGCCCATTTCCCTAGTGTCGGCACTGTCTGGGGGGGGATGGGTAGGGGGTTTGGAGCAGAGGACAAGGAGGCAGATGTTTTAGGGCTAAGGAGAATCCCAGATCCTGAGTTGACTCTCCTAGAACCGAGGACTCAGACCCTTCCCACAGCCTCTCTGAGTGTATGTCCCTGTGGGGAGGTAAGAAGGTGACAGCGTCACAGTCAGGCCCCACACAGAGGTCACACCTCTGTCACTGAGCCTGCATTTCCTTGCTTTCATCCCAGGGAGTGGCTGCGATCTTTTGGATAAAATGGTCAGTATGACCATTGATCCTGATATGGGCGTGACTGAATACATCAATGCCACCCAAGAGTTCATACCAGGCGAAAAAACTGAAAAGGCTTTCACATTCGTGAAGGAATGCTTTCTCCAGCAGGGAAAAGAAAATCTGGAGAAGATCCAAAAATTGCAGGTAATTTGGTGTCTCTTTAACTGCTTTGAACTGAGGGACAGGACATGCAAGCTCTACATTTCTGACAACTCTTTCAAAGCATGTGGTGGTCACGCTTGTCAGGAAGATTCCTTCCATCTTATTAACACAACCTTCAGTGCACTGTCAAGCAAGCTAGGTTTGCTGGCACCAGTGCTTGGATTCCTTGACTGTGAATTAAGGCCCCAGAGTGACACGTGGAAACCATGGCTGTGAATCCTCCTGGGTAGTGGGAGAGCTGAGAACAGAAATAAGTGGTTTCACATGTGTCAGTCTTTCCGCGTATGACAGATGTTGTGTAGTGTTTTCTAGTGCTCATTCCCTGCCCTAATATAACACAGCATTCCAGAGTAACCCCCTGGACACACTGCCACGGCACAAAGAGGAAAGTGCTCATTTCTAGGAAATTCCTGGCACAGGGGATGGCATTGATGTACCTTGAGGGACTATGGGAAAACAAATGAGCCAGTCACCAAAAGACAAATATCATATTTTGCAGAGTAGCCAATCTCTTAGACACAGAGGTCAAGGAGTGGTTTTCAGGGTGGGTGGGGAGGAATTTGGCAGGTGGGGAGGGTCTGCAGCTGCACATCAGCAGGATGAGAAGGTCCTGGAGGTCGGGTGCTCTGGAGACTGAATGTTCTTCACACAATTAGCTGTGCATTGAAAGTGGTAAAAGAGTAACATTTGTATGTGTATTCACTGTAATTAAAAATTATTAACTTATCAGCCCCTTCAATTCAAGATGATGAGAATTTTCTTTAAATCCTCGGTTAGACAAATCATGAGAAGTACACACCTGCAATGTGTTGTCCCCCACAGGGGCTGGGTGCAGTGGGGGGCATGTGGCAGTTGGCTCTACTTCTCAGGTGCAGGACCTCAGAACTTCACATTCCCTCGTATTTGGACTGAGGTACTGAAAACTGAAACACCGCATATTGTTGACTATGTTATTTCAAAACGAGGAATCATGGAGATAAAATGATCAAGGGGACCCAGGTAGGGACAAGATCGGGCAGCACCAGCACCCTTTGGGGTCAGTCATGGTCACCTGCACAATACAATGAATGCAATAATTTTAGCTTCTCTTCCAGCACCAGCTTCTTGTCAAGGAATGTGGACAAATCTAGGAAAAGAAAGAGGAGGCAGGTTTGTTCTTCAGGATGTTCCTTGGTAAGAACAAGCGAGGTGTAAGTGATGTCTCTGTTTTTGTTTTCCAGGAAGCAATATACAGTAGCTTTTGGTGTGCTCGGTACTAACTTCCACACGACCACGGAGATTGTTCAGAAACTGACTGCTCAAGGGTAGATACCACAGCTTAGCTTTCTTTCTTTCCTTTGAATCTGCAAATGCAAGACAATTGTTGAAACCTCACATACACTTCCATTTCAATAAAGCATCTGCAAAACTAAAATTGTTTCTTGGTTGTTGAATAAAATGGAGGCTCATGTCATACATGTGTTGTGTGCACACATGCACATGCACACCCACCGGTGCACAATCATTCTTTACACAACTGAAGGGTGAAGTGCTGAGAATCTGAAAGGCACCCTGTCCCTCACTGCCCTCAGCCCAACAGTGATCCTGTCTCTGGCATGTGTCTGTCCTCCCACATCCCCGCCCCCGGGATCATCAGGGCACTGTCAGGCTCTCAGGTCCTCTTGCTGGTGGCCTGCTCAGATTCCCGGGTCCACAGCAGGTCTCGTGTTGATGCAGTGCCCACTCACAATGCTGGGCTCCACTCTGAGGATTCTCTGTCTCGGACCCCAGTTCTACACCCAGTGCTGACAAAGACCCTCGCCATCTATCTTCATGAAACCTCCACCCAGGGCTGACGAAGATCCTCACCCTCAATTCTCACCCCTAACAGTGAACCCCTGTGGGATCAACTTTCCCCAAACAGCAAAGGAACGTCATTTGCTCCTCCTGACAAGGCACTGAGCCTTGCTTGAATGTCCACTTTCCACGCTTTGGCTGTGACTATGTTGGGCTTTCCTTCTAGGATAGTCAAGCATCTGTAATGGACCCTCTAAGCCAAGTGATGGCTCATCTGTTTCCTCCGTTTTATCCCCTGGAGTGTACGTCCCCACTGAGCCTGCCTCCACTGGTTACTGTAGAGCTTCCCAGGGGATGAAAGGCAAGGGGGTGCATTGGGCAGCTTATGCCTCAAAGACGCTTTGACACCTTCCCATCCCCCTCACATTACTTCAATCCCTTTCACAAAAACGTTCATTCCCTGGTTCTTTTCAGCAGCTTTCAGCTGCTTTGCTCCTTGCCGACCTGGCGCATTTTCACTGGTGTAGACCAGACATATTTGGCCATGGATGGCTTCTTGGGACCCAATCCCCCATCTTGGGTCCAAATATGCCACCACTTGGCACGGGCACTCTGGTGCAGGTGTTCCCTGCCCCTGTCTCCAACATTCCTTCTAACACTCTGATCAACCTTGTCCTCCAGCCATGGCTGGTGTGTCGACACAATCCACATGGTTAATGGCAACTTTTGTAATTAACGCACGAATTGCCCTTTGACTGACCTCACCAACTATATCATGAGACAAGAGGGGCCTCGGGGAAACCCAGGAACTCATTAACAGCCCCTTAGCTACACTGGGGCAGCTCAGGCATGTCCTGAGGCAGGTGGGCCCAATGTGGTCCAGGAGCTGAGTCTCAGGAGGTGGGGGTATTCCTGATCTGCCTGATCCAGTGGCTGACCTCTGGATGTGCACTCCTGCTCTGGGGTTCCTAGGAGCTGCCATAGCTCAGGATCATAATGTCTCTTCTCTCTTCCAAGTCAGTGACCAGTCTGACGAGTCATTGGCCATTTCAGTGACTGCAGTCTTACTTCTCCTTCTGACTCCCCATCACAGGCCTTCTGTTGCTCCTTCCACACGTCCAGTCTGAGTGCAGATATGTAGACCCCTCTCCAAAAGGGCCACATTCAATCAGTGAGTGAAGGTTAACTTGTGCATGTGCGTCTAAAGTACCGAGACTGAGCGCAACCCTTGAGTTCCTAATAAACAGGTGTGTGTGTAGGGGGTATAATAAGCAAAGTGTTAAAATGTGAGGTGTGGGTCCAGGGAAAGGGTCTTTTTGCCTGGGCCTAATATCAGCAACCTGGAGGTTCTGTGGAGAAGTGGAAGGAAGTTGGTCATTATGACCTATTGAGTCTTAGGTACTTCCAGCCTCTTCTTTATTCATTGATATAAAGACAACTAGGAGTTCTGAACAAGATGGAGTCATAGGTAGGTATGCATCACCTCCTTGTGTAACCAGAAGAAGGAATCAACCAATTCAAAGACAAAAGCCAACCAAGCTACCACCAAATCGAACAGAACGGAAATCTGAAAACCAAGGTGTTAAAAAATAAACGTTCAGCTCGACTGGTGACAGCAACAGAAACGGGCAGCTGGGGTGGACAGGACGCATGGCAAGATGGTCCCACTTTGGTGTGCAGATAAGCCGCAAGGAACAACTGGGTATTGAGACAGACTGCACAACCCAGGGTTCCAGAGTGGGCAAAATAAAGCCTCAGAACCTCTGGCGGGAAAAACCTCTGAGGGTTTTGGCAGTGGGAGAAACTGCCAGTCTCTTGAAAGCATGGAGAGAGCGGAGCAGGCACCATTGTTCCCTCTCTGTCCCCTCCCCCACATACAGCCCCACAACACAGCCATGTGGGTTGCCCCGCCCTGGAGAATTCCTAAGGCTCTGCCCCTTACAACATTAACAGGTGTGCCTAGAGAAAGAAATATGGGCCAAAGAAGATCAAAACTATGAACAGTAAAATGACAACAAACTCACAGAAAGCAACAACTAAACCTAAAAAAGCAAAAACTAAGCAAACAAGTAGAACAGGAACCAAACCAGAGACATGGACATTAAATGGAGGGTTTTCAGTGGGGGTGGGGAGAGGAAGAAGGGGGAGGGAAAATACACCGAATAAGAAGCATAGTTGCTAGGCATAAAATACACAGGGAGAGGTTAAGAATGGTATAGGAAACAGCGAAGTCAAAGAACTTTGGGCACAACTCATGGACATGATTTAAGGTGGTTATGCTGGAAGGTTGGGGGTACAGGGCAGATGAGGGATAAAAGAGAAAAAAATGGGAAAACTGGAATAGCATAATCAGTAAAATATACTTTAAAAAAAGAAATATTGTCCAAATTGAAGAACCGATCAAACTCTAGAAAAGGAACTAAGTGACCTGGAAATAACACCTATGAGATGCAGAGTTCAAAGCACTAGTCATCAAGATGCTAACACAAATAACTGCATACAGCCCTAAAATAAAGGAAGAAGTAAAGGTTATACAAAGTGAAATAAAGTGAAATATACCAACAGTGAAGGGAGAGAAACCAGGACTCAAATCAATGATTTGAAACCAAAGGAAGAAAGAAACATTCAAAGGGAAAAGAATAAAGAAACAGAATTCAAAAAAGGAGGAAAGTATAAGAAGACTCTGGGACATCTCCAAATGTGCCAACTTCTAAATCATAGGGCTGCCAGAAGGAGAAGAGGAAGAGCAAGAAATTGAAAACTTATTTGAAAAAATAAAGGAAGAAAACTTCCCCAATCTGGTGAAGGAAATACACACACAAGTGCAGGAAGCTCAGAGAATCCCAAACAACTTGGATCCAAATAGGACCACACCGTGACACATCATAATTAAATTGCCCAAAATTAAAGATAAGGAAAAAATCTTAAAAGCAGTAAGGGAAAGAAAGAGTTGCCTACAAAGGAGTTCCCATAAGACTGTCAGCTGATTTCTCAAAGAAATCTTGCAGGCAAAAAGGGGCTGGAAAGAAGTATTCAAAGTCATGAAAAGCAAGGACCTACAACCTAGATTACTCTACCCAGCAAAGCAATCATTTAGAAGGGAATGGTGGATAAAGTGCTTCCCAGATAAGTTCAGATTAAAGGAGTTCATCATCACCAAGCTCTCACTATATGAAATGTTAAAGGGACTTACCTAAGAAAAAGAAGAAGATCAAAACTATAAACAGTAAAATGACAACAAACTCAAACTGTCAACAACTGAACCAAAAAAAAACCCCAAAATAAAACAAAAACAAACTAAGCAAACAACTACAACAGGAGCAGAATCACAGAAATGGAGATCACATGGAGGGTAATCAGCAGGGAGGGGGAGGAGGGAGAATGGGGAAAGGTACAAGGAATGTGAAGCATAAATGGTAGGTACAAAATAGACAGGGGGATGGTAAGAATAGCACAGGATGTGGAGAAGCCAAACAACTTACATGTATGGCTCATGGACATGAACTAAGGGGGGAATGATGGAGGGAATAGGTGTACTGGACAGAGGAGGATTAAGGTGAAAAAAAAAAAACCAATGGGATAACTGCGATAGCATAATCAATAAAATATAATTAAAAAATAGACAAATAGACACCACAAGATTCATTGGTACATATTCGTTATTACTATAGTCACTTTGGGTTAATATTTTTGAAAAAACCATAACAGTTTTGTGGCACCTAAAAGTATTGATTGCTTCATTGCTTGCTTGGGTTTTGCCTGGTGGAAGAGTCAGTCCTGGAGGGAGCTGAATTGTCTCGAGAAAGGTCAAGGGTCATTCTGGGTGAGGGGATGACCCCAGAATGTAGAGGACCCTGAGGTGGTGTGAGCAGGAGCGTGGTCATGACTTTTGCCTGCAGACAGGACTTTGGGGACTGGCAAATGAGGAGGACTGAGGTCCAATCTCAACGTCTCCTGCTTTGCTTCATTCCTGTGAGACATACAAATGTCCCTCTGACCTCGGGTCTGGCACAGAGAATGCCCAGAGTGCAGCCCTGCCAGCTGTGCAGAGCAAGACACAGCCAAGTCCCTGTCCCTTAGAAGTTTTCATCCCTTTGCTGTGTGTTCACCAGTTTGAAGACCAAAACCCTAGGCTATTCCTGGGATATCATCCTGAGACCTGAGGGACATGTTTGCCTGTGCATCCTGCTGAAGACAGAGTCCGAAGACCTTACGTGCCCTGGGTGGTAACATCCATTCCCACCTGCCACCCTCCTCTACCCTCAGTTCCAATATCCTGTGTTAGGGTTTAACATCACAGTAACCGTGACTCATAGGTGATCATGAAATAGTAAGTGAAGTGATCGAAAAGTAATGAAAGGGAATTCAATTTCCACAGTGGAGATTCGTAACCCTGGACTTTCACGCACGTCAAAGGGCAAGGTCGGTCCCTCGCATGATACAGCCCCAGTTGGCATGCGTGGACCCATGTTTGTGGAAACAGAATTTCCTGTAGGGGAATCTGGCTAACATGTCTCTTAGATTTACAGCCTTGCTGAAAACTCCCCCCTCCCTGGATTAAAGGATTTATGCTAATGCATGCCCAAGCTCTTCATGACCAAATGTTTACAGATCAACCCAAGACTGTTGTCCTTTCATTTACATATCTCTCCCTTTTGATGTACCTTCCTGGTCCTGTCTACCACCGGACCTGAATATACAATCTATGCATAAGTTAATGAAAACCATTCTGATGCTCTGTGCACAAAATCTTCGATAAAAACCCCTGGAACAAGGCTCGAAGCTCTCTCAGATGATAAGGGAGGAGTCGCGTGGTCCTGGTTCTCTATTCCTGCATATTTCTGGGTGAGATTTATTTGTACACGCATTCAGTCACGGTCACCACAGATTTTGCTGGTCAGAATCCGCAGCAAGTAATGATCTGATCTTAACTGATAGAAATCTCAGTGGGGCCAGAGCCAAATTCAGAAGCACACTCTGTCAGCACTTAGGAGAAACAAACATTCCTGTTGGCAGAGGCAGTGAGACCCAATCTGCTGTTTGACTTGGGAATGAGGTGACTTATTCTGTGTGACTTAGTCTTTACATTTGTTCCTCCCTGATGTCAGTGTGAGAACTGACATTTACCCCAGACACTGTGTGGAGCACGTTTCCTCTATTGACCCACTGATCCCAACACAAGTCCTCTGAGGCCGGCACTAAGATGTCACCCTTCCTTCACAGATGAGCAAAGTGAGGCTAAGAGGGTCAGCACCAGCTGAAGTCCCATGGGTAGAAAGTTCCAGAGCTGACCTTGAAACCACTGGTCTGTGCCCAGAGTCTGGATTCTCCCCACTAACCAAGAAATGAAAACGTTCTACTTTTGAGTCATGCAGACCGCACTTTAGAATTTACACCAGAGCACACCTGTCCTGCTAGGGTTCTGGTGGGGGCAGCATTGAATCTGTAGAATTACTTGAGAATAGTCAACACAGGTAAAACTGTAAATGTTTCCTTGAAGAACAAGATGTAGGCTCAGTGAGTAAGGTTTCAGGAGTTTCCCTGAACACACTGCGCGTTTCTGCAGGAACATTTCAGTGTTATGCTGCTGGAACTGTTCCTGTTGCCACAGCCCCGCTTTTCCCACGTCGTCATGTGATGGGAACGGCTGGGCTACAGGGCAGGAGCCGCTTGTTCTGTGCTGAGCATGTGTCCAGCTAATGTTAGGAATTCTCGTCAGTTCCAATAGTTTTTTTTTTTCAGTAGGTTATCTTAAATGTTTAATTCATGAATTCATTTTTTAATTTAATCTTCATTGTACTTTCCCCCATTCCATTTAGTCCCCTCATACCTGTCTCCCCCAGCAATCACCACTCTGTTGCCCATGTCCATGACTCCTCCTCACTTCATTTTTCAAAAATCCTCACTAGAGGAATGGCTTATTGATTTCAGAGAGTGGGTAGCAGGGAAAGACAATGGGAGAAAATATGAATGTGAGAAAAGCACATCGATTGGTTGCATTGTGTGTATACCTTGAACAAGTATTGAACCCACAAGCTAGGCATGTACCCTGGCCATGAACCAAACCTGTGACCTTTATGTTCATGGGATGCCCTCCAACCTTCTGAGCCACACTGGCTAGCACTCAAATAGTTTTTATATAGATATTTTTCTTGTCTGAAGAGAATATTTTTTACAGTTTCCTACATTCCTTTATTATCTTTTAAAAGATTTTATGTATTTATTTTTAGAGAGAGGAGAATGGAGGGAGAAAGACAGGGGGACAAACGTCAATGTGGATGCCTCTCACATGGCCCCCACTGGGGACCCGGCCTGGAACCCAGACATGTGCCCTGACTGGGAATCAAACTGGTGACCCTTTGGTTGGCAGCCTGTGCTCAATTCACTGAGCTACACCAGCTAAGGCCTACTTTCCTTTTATAATAGACAATTTTTTTGAGCAGTTTAGGTTCACGGAGCAATTGAACAGCAAGTGTGGACTTCCCACATGCGTCCCACTCACGAAGATGCACAACCTCTCCCTCCCCCATCTACATCCCCACCAGACTTCAACATGTTTCACAATTGAACCTCTATTGACTCACATCAGTATCACGTACAGCCCATAGTTACCATTAGGGTTCGCACTTATGTGGTACATTCCATGTTTTTGGTGAAATGTACAGTGACGCACACCCACCCTTTCAGTGCAGAGAGCTTTCCTACTCTCCAGTCCATGTGCTCCTCCTATCTTCCCTCCCTCTCCCCAACCCCTGGAGACCACTGACTGATCTTTCAATGTCTCCATGGCTTTGACCTCTCCCAATGTCTACCATTGCATCAGGGACCCTGAAAGCCCTAAGGGCCTGCGAGAAGCTGGAGTCACTCAATGGGAGAAGCCTGGGTCCACAAGGAACCCTTGAGGTCAGGATGTGTCCTGGATGACATATGGGAGCAGTAGCTCCACGTCAAGGCAGCAGTTGTTCAGAGAGTCCATCATGGAGGACTATGTTATGGGTGATGCTGTTCAGATCACTGGACCATGGTGATAATCAAAAGCAGTGGACTTATTTCCATTTTATTATCATTCTCAGTTCTCCACAGACAGTGCACCCTTCATCACCCGCACCCCAGGGGCATTACCACTGTCCCTTCCTCCGACCTCAGCATGTCCTGCAGCATGTCCCCTCACTGGCCTCTGCACTGCACCCACATGTCACAATGATAAGCCACTGTTTCTGAATCCACAGCAAGCAAAAATGTAGCGAGATGATGACAGATGAGTGTTGTGGAGGAAAAGGAAGATCAGAGACTCAGAAGAACACACACAACAAATCGAATGGATTGCCAACTTGGTCCTGTCTCTGAGCAGCATGTTTTCCAAATTACACTGAATAACATACTTGAAGCAGTTGTTTTTTATTGCATAGGCAGTGTGCAGCAGTGCTTCCATGCTGTTACTCTCTCCCCAAATTCCCTTAGTTCTTTGGTCTTTTTTTTTTAACATTTTATATATTTTCTTAGAGAGGGGAAGGGAGGGAGAAAGAGAGAGACAGAGAAATGCCAATGTGACATTTGTGCTGTGTGCCAATTAGGCAAAGGCCAGAGAGCAGACTTGCCTTAACAACTTAAACATATGGAGTGGATTCCAGACGCAAGTGTCCATCTCAAATTCTAAGGCTTTAGGTGATATTCTTACCTCAACAAATGTACCTAGTACAATCTTGCAAAGTTTTTCTTTGGTTTCAGGGTGGACATTATTAGGAAAAGTTAGTGTAAAAACACTCAAATTCATAAAATTTAAAGAAACAATAAAAGCATACTTTTTAGCTATAGTAGTCATTTTTAAATCACAAATGAGGTAAGGTCTCAATTGCTGCCTGAGCAAACACTCTTCTTTAGGCTCCATTGCAAGCCCAGGCAGGAAACACTGCAGTTCTTAGAAGGGAGCCCAAGGCTGTGTTTGAGCTTGAGGCTGCACAAAGGGGAAACAGCATGCTCTGCTCAAGGCATCACAACACTGTAGCCTGAGCAAAAGTCACTTGGCTGATATGTCCTGCAGCAGAGTGTACATTAGTAATTGTACCCATGCATTAAAATTCTCATTTCTGTCATAAAGAGGGTAATCAGTTTTCTTCATGATAGATTATGTTTTACTGAGTTTCGTGTGGTTTCTCCCTCTCAGAACTGCTTCTAGGACATTCTTCCTCTGGGCACAGCTTCCTGAGATACCCACTTTGCTTTCCCTGACTCAAATTAGTCACTTGTAGAAGTCAAAATGCTGGGATGCAGGGCTGGTGAAAGGCCCCTCCCTGGATCCGGGGTGAGTCAGCTCTCCCCTTTGATCAACGCCCGATGCCACACTAAGACAGCAGGCATCACACTTGGTCAGGAGCATTATTTACAAGTTAATTTGGGATTCTGTTTGGTTATGAAATTGTTATTTTTATTTAAGCTTATTAAAAATATAGCTAGAACTACGCTCCTGAATTCTGAGAGTATTTGTGACGGACTAAAACACAAGTGTGCCCTTCCAAAATTCCCCACCGGGCCAGGTTTAAAAGTCTGTGCAATCTCTCCAATGTTCATAGCAGCACAATTCACAATAGCCAAGTGCTGGAAACAACCTAAGTGCCCATCTACAAATGAATGGATCAAGAAACTATGGTACAGGTGGAGTAGGAGGGGGTGGGATCAGCTTTCTCCAGCCCACTGGTGGGATATCTGGCTGATTTTCTGAGGAGCAGAGAGATCGCCCAGATTTATTTCAGGAAGAGTGGCGACCAGGATTGCACATACAACTGAAAGATCAGCCGGTAGGGAGTCTGCTTCGGAGAGAAGGGACTCGCGGGGAGTGGGGAGGTCTGTGGATCCAGTAGCAGCAGCTTCCAGGTTTGTTCCAGGATCTGTGGGAGGGAGCTGGATTGGGGTGTGAGGGTTGCCAAAGCAGGCGCCAGTGTCTGTTGGGAGAGCCTTGGTCCCCAGCAGTCCGGAGGGGAGGTCGGTGTGTACGTGGGGACTGGTCTGCAGAGGCCGGCAATCCCAGCGGGAGGAATTGGAGATTGAACTGAACGGGAGACCCAGGTCCGGAACTCCGGGACCAGGTGCACACCCAGCAAAGCCAGTCAGGGGCGGCTGGGGGTGGTGCCCGACCTGGCGCCCAGGCGTGTGGCTTGCAAGCACCGAATCCAGAGACAAAAGCAGGCAACAAATACAGGGGCGCAAAGCTCATTCTGGGAGGGCCTGAGACACAACCCAGCAACTGTGATTGGAGACCAGCGCTGCAGACTCCCTCCGTGGGAGAAAAACATCAAATCCCACTGAAGGGAGACACAGACCTCACAAACTCTGACGTAGGGTGGGGATCAGACAGCCCAGAGGAGGTGCTGCGAATTCCTAGCAACTCGGCTGGAGGCAGGACAGCAGCTAAGAGTGCAGCCGCGGAAGAAAGCCAGAGAAGTCTGATATCTTCCCAGCCTGTCACAGCCCTGACCAGACGCTGTTGAAGCCAGCCAACAGAAGTCATTTTTTTTCTTTTTTTCTTCTTTCTTTTGTTTTCTCTTTGTTTCTTTGTTTGTTTTTCCCCAACCTTCTTCCTATCTGTCCTTCTATATTTTTTAACTCCTTCTACCTTCCCTTCATATGGTATTCCTAGTTTTCTCTTCTTTTTATCTCATATTTTTTATTATATTTTATTTTATGTTATTTGAGTATTATTTTTCTTTATCTTTCTTTTTCCTTTTCTTTTGCTTTCTTTTCTTTCTTTTTCTCCCTTCCCCTCTCTTCTTTATCCACAGGTGAGACATTAAAACCTGGAATTGTGAAGAGAATAGAGTGGGATCCAGACAAGAGTCAGCCCAAAAAACAGAGACAGTGACACGAAATTAACTTCACTGCTCCAGAGAACTTAACAGATCAATTTAAGAACCAGAGGCTAGCAAGAAGAATCCCACAAACAATGGGAAGACAAAGAAACAATCCCCAAATGAAAGGAAAGGAGGAAGCCCCAGAAAGAATGATAAATGAAACAGAGGCAAGCCACTATCAGATATTGAGTTCAAAGCATATGTTATCAGGCAGCTCAAGAAACTCGAGAAGCTTGATGAATTCACAGAAAACTACCAGAAACTACAGGGAAACTACAATGAACTCATTGAAAACTATGTCAACATGAAAAAGGAAATAGAAACTATTCACAAGGGCCAAGAGGAAATGAAGAATACAATATCTGAACTGAAGAACACAATAGAAGGAATCAAAAGCAGGCTCGATGAGGCAGAGGATCGGATCAGCGAACTGGAGGACGAGGTTGAAAAAAGCACCCAAAAAGAGCAAGAACAGGAAAAGAGGCTCAGAAAGAATGAAGAAGTATTAAGGGAAATTCAGGACAACATGAAACGTAACAATATTCGTATAATAGGGATACCAGAAGGAGAGGAAGAGCAGCAAGGGATGGAAAACCTGTTTGAAAAAGTAATGATGGAAAATTTCCCTAATCTGATGAGAGAAAAAGCCACACAAATCCAGGAAATACAGAGAGTCCCATTGAAAAGGAACCCTAACAGGCCCACTTCAAGACACATCATCATTAAAATGGCAAAATTCCAAGACAAAGAGAGAATCCTAAAGGCAGCGAGGCAGAAACAGGAAGTAACATACAAGGGAAACCCAAAAAGGTTAGCAGCTGACTTCTCAATGGAAACACTCCAAACCAGAAGGGAATGGCAAGAAATATTCCAAGTAATGAGAACCAGAGGCCTGCAACCAAGACTACTCTACCCAGCAAGGCTCTCAATCAAGATAGATGGCCAAATAAGGAGCTTCCCAAACAAAAGAAGTCTAAAAGAATACACCTCCACCAAAACAGCTCTGCAATAGATCCTGAAGGGACTGATTTAAGGAAAGGAAGGGAAAGAGAGAGAGTGAGGAACACAGGTACAAAAAAAATGGCAATGAATAAGTACCTATCAATAATAACCTTAAACGTAAATGGATTAAATGCTCCAATTAAAAGACATAGAAGAGCGGAATGGATAAGAAAGCATGATCCACACATATGCTGCCTACAAGAGACCCACCTCAGGACAAAAGACTTACACAGACTGAAAGTGAAGGGCTGGAAACAAGTTTTCCAAGCAAACGGACAAGAAAAAAGAGCTGGGGTAGCAATACTCATATCAGACAAAAGAGATTTCCAAAAAAGGGCCATCAAGAGAGATCCAGAAGGACACTTTATAATACTCAAAGGAAGAATCCACCAAGAAGACATAAACATTGTAAATATATATGCACCCAACACGGGAGCACCCAAATACATAAAGAAAATCTTGGAGGACTTCAAGAAGGACATTGATAGCAACACAATTATAGTAGGGGACTTCAACACCCCACTGTCAAAAATGGACAGATCCTCCAAACAAAATATCAGCAAAGACATTGTGGCAC
>PVJI01026463.1:0-18992 GCA_004026765.1 Micronycteris hirsuta | reverse complement strand
TTGAGGTTTGGAGGGTTTTATTGTAGGAAGGACTCTTGGCCTGGCTCCCATGCTAGAGTGAGCCACCTTTGGTGGTCAAGGGGGAGATAACGGCTTTTTATCCTTTAATCAAGGACCTGCTCTTTAACAGTTTTCTACCAGAAAACCCGAGCAGAGGGCTAGAGCCCTGGGTTTATACCCAACTCTCGGATTTCTGTCTTGGAGATTTAAACTAAGCCTACACTGATTCTAGAATTGCCTTTTGTACACAGAATAATTTGCTTCTGTTTCAGCTACATGGAAATTTAAGTAGATTGTCATAGGAATATGTATTTTTTGTGGATCCTTTTAACAATGGATTGATAATTTTTTAAATGGTAATTTTGTAAAAGTAGGTTCTCAAATTCCCCTGAATTTATTTTCTTCTGAATTTGAGGCTGGTTTGTGCACAAATAAAAGAGTGAGGCCAGTTTTTCTTCTCCTTGGCAGAATCAGAGTATAAGCAATGGCTGATGTAAGACTATAGGCCAGGAATTTAAAAATAAGACAAATCTGCTTTTCCATCTTAGCTCTCTGAAATATAATCACTGATTACTAGAAACTGCCTGCTTATTACATGTCCTGAGAAAAGGGAAGAGAGACTTGTTTCTTTGGCCATTTTGTGTTAACATCTCCAGACTCATTTCATTCTCTAAGCTCATTCATATTTAGTTGCTGAAAATCACTTTATTGATAGAACTGTTTTACCAATTGGGTAGTTGTCTGCTTAGTGAATCCAGAAGAAAAATTTCTTTTCTATCCTGGAAAATGGGTCCTTTGGACATCTGTTAGTGGTCACAAAAAAAAATTATCATCTCTTCCCAGGACTTCAACCTCATTTTCCTTTCCTTTCCTTTCCTTTTTTCTTTTCCTTTGCCTTTTCTTCCTCCTCTTCCTTCCCTCCTCCTCCTCTTTTTCCTCTTCCCCTCCTCCTCCTCTCCTTCTTCCACTTCTTTTAAAAAATTTTAACTTTGCAAATTCTCTTAATGGTATTTAAACATATGAGGTATTGTACTCTTTAAGCCCAAATTCTAAAATTTTATTTTGGGAGGTTATTTCATTAAGAAGTTGACTGAAATCAGTTTTTAAAATGAGGGTAAGATATCTCAGTTGAAAATAGCAGAACTTCAGGATCAAACATTTACTGATGTATAAAAGAAGTTAACCTTTTTTTTTCTTTTTTCAAAAAAGAGCAGGGTGTTTTTTCCACTCCAGCTGTCTGCAAACCACTAATAAGGTCTTTACCGCTGTGATCTTAGCATATTCATGGTTGTCAAGGGTAATATTTGCCTACCTAGAAGATATGTTGACTCCTATCAATGAAATGCAATGAAGCTGATATTTGTACTCAGAAATTTTTTATTGGACTTGTTCCAAATACCCAGTAAGCTCTGTGATAAGTAGAATTGTACACTGATTTTGTAAAATGTGTCAGCTACACTTGGGAAGATTCCTAAACAAGAGAAACCAGAGCAGTTTTATAAAGAGAAAAAAGAGGTTATCCTTGTGTTTACTGAACAATCGACATGTAACAGCAAGTGTTGTCTTCTGTGTGTGGCAAACATGGGAAGGAAAGCTGGTCTGGGTCAGGTGGCCTTGTTTGTGTTGACTAAGAGAACAAATGCAGTGAAGGAAGAGGGATTGCAGTGATCCAGTTCTCCCTGTGAATTGAACCTGGGATCTTCGGAAGCCATGAGGATGAGCCAGCTTGGCACGTCCCTCTCCTTTGGCACCCACCTTCTCTTTCACTCCCCTGTCCGAGTGTTGTGGACAGCCTGGGAATCTAACGAAGCCCAGGCTATGAGCCAGGCTGGTGTTAATGGCTTTCCTTAAGCTTCAGCCAAACAGCTATTTTACAGGTACACATTGTTCAACAATTCACAGTTAATATATAATTTAAAAGGTGCACATAAATCATTTAAAAATGTGCTTTTAAATGATCTTCAGTGGGCTCACTCATTAAAGGAACCCACAGCAATTTCTTTTTTTTTTTTTGAAAGGGGAAGAATCTCTTAATGATGTCAGTTAATTATCAGTACCCCCTTGGTTTGGCCTTGTGTACGTTGGATAGATTTGAAGTGGGGTGGTCCAAACTGAGTTTCACCAGCTCACTTATCAATTTTGTTGCTGCCCACCCCGCGGGAGGGTCACAGGCCTTGGCAGAAGGAGAAGGCAGATTGTTCGCAACACTCTTTTTTCCTGCCATGCAGGGTCCTTTCAGGCTTTCCTGCAAACTCCCCATTTCAGTGAAGGAACATAAATTACTGGAGCTTTAAGGATGACAAACTTGGAACTTAGTACGGTTAAATTTCAAAACAGGAAATACCTTCTAATTTGGAAAATTTTGGTGCATGTGTGCGCATTAGAGTTAAATAATGAAATCTAATAAAAAACTTCCCTGCCTGAAGAGCTTCCATGGTTGTGCAAACAACACATGCTGTGCAGATAAGCCACGAGTCCCAGTGGCTCTCAGGTCAACAGCATCCCTTTCTGCTTCATTGCATCATGGTGACATCGTTTTTGCTATTTTAGTAAAAAAAGAAAAATTGACAAACAGATACCAGTTCAGTTGCTGGTGTTATTCTTACTTTTGATTTATTTCTTTTCTAGGTTCTTCCAAAGGGTTTATTTATTTTTTTATTTTTTTACTTATCTCCTCTCCTCTTGTCTTTCTTCCCACTCGCTCTATTTCCTTTTGTTCTTGGTACACATGCATCTTTCCTGAGGTTGAGCTTGTCTTGCCTGCTCGCCTTTTCTTCCTTCCCGACTCCTTGCAGTCACCTATGGGGGGTTATCAGAATGGCTCTTCTGACGAATTCCAAGTCTCCTTCAACAAATATTAAAATAAACATGCATTTTCAAAGATTTGTTTTCGTCTCCCTTTATTTATTTTTGGTTTGGCACACTCAGTGGCATTTTGTGATTTCCTTTCATTTTTGATTTTCTGATTTAGGATTCTATTTCTTCTGCCTGGCGAGACAGCTACCACATGTGTTGTCATTTGGCGAACAAAAGATAGCTTTCCACATGAAATGGCTTTTAAGTAAATTGTAATCTTTTGATAGATTACACTCATATCTCATATCGGAGGTTTTTGTTGCAGAGGCCAAAGTCAGAATGTTATGGAAATAAAAAACACATTCTTTCTGAGCATGTTTGGATACCAGCCTTTCCAAACCAAATGTTCTTTGGAACTCATGTGCTTCTCGTAGGCAATCCATCTCACTTGAGATAGCGGAATCAAGACCATATATTCGGGTCAAATAGAAAGTGATTAGGAAAAGCACAAGAGGGGTTTTGGTACCTTTGGTCACTTTTGGCATTTGTCCTTTCATCTAGGACACACTTGCTGCCATCTACATAACTTCCTTTTGCCAAAGAATGGCTAGAGAATGTTTAGACAGCAGATTAGAAGAAGAAAATCAGTATAAGCCAAATGATTGTGAACAAACATGCACTGAGTAAGCTAGGTCTGGGCCACTTGGTATGTGTGAGGTGTTAGCCAAATGACAGGCCCATGTCAAGGCCAAGTTCTTTTTCAGCAAAAAGGATGTGGTACCTTTTGCATGTGGTTATTTTGCCTATAGTTGATCTTATAGTTTCTGTCCCAAAGTAAGTGTGCACAAGTGGGAGCCTTGCTATTATGATAATGGTGTTAATTACCCTGATGGAAACAAAGATATACCTAGTCAGTAACGACCTGATAAATGCTTTGATCCCCTCTCCCCCCCCCCACACACACACTGAATTCAGTTAAATTTGCTAAAGCGATTTGGTAGCAAAATGAGGATTATCATCATAACTTCTACTTCTCTTTCAATGTTAGGGTGCAGTTAGTACAAAAGAAAAATGCAGTGTACTGGTTTAAAAGTATATTCTATCCCCAAAATGTAAAACTAGTCGGTTTCTAGACCGCTTTTTCAGGGGCTCCCAGAGTTTGTGTAAGAGTGTTGACCTTAAACAAATTAACAACCAAAGATTTTTCCAACATAATTTATGTGGTTTTATGTGGGAACAACGAAGAATTGCAATTTGAGACATGTAGTTTAGTGGAAAACCACTTGCAAGTCTAGAGAAACAAAGGAGAGGACACCCTTTTATGGACTTGAGAGGGGCTATCGTAAAGAAGAGTCAATTGGAGGAAACTGAAAGTTGTTAATGACTTTTATTGGCTGAGTATTCACAGTGTCCCATTGGCTGAGCTGTCATTGGGCAAGGAGGAATCTGTTCTTCCTGCACAAGTAGTAGTCTTACCATTTCCTGTCAGGGATGCGAGGGATGTCCCTTCCTGTCAGGGTCAGTAGTGCGCACTGAGTGACATGTGGGAGTTCTCTTCTAGCCTCTTGACTCCATTTTAAATGAGGTTTCTGTTCATTAATTTTCCTAAGAACCACCTAACAACCTATCATTTTGGGGTCCTCATCCACACCTAAAAGATACTTTGCTCTTTTGTGATTTACTTACTAAAGTGAAGCAGACTTTTTCAATGACTTCTTTATTTAAAATTATCCAAAGAAAATATCTCTCATGCATGTGGGGAGGTTGGTTGACTCTTAGAGCCAGTAGCATTTTAGCATCAGCGCTGGACTCAGTGATACCCTAGGGCTGCTCCTTTGCCAGATAGAGGAAATATATTTCCATTGCAGAGTCAGTAGGAAAGTAGAAAAGTCATGGTTATGCTCAACAAATCATTGACGGTGAGGACTTCTAGCCTCTTCCCATCTTTTATACACATTGTGTGGTCTGGGCCTGCCTCGAAGTCTGTGGTTGGTAGATGCCGACAGTGGGAACCTGATGCCCTGTGACAAGACTGGTGGCCCCTCACACGCTGCCCCAGTACCCGGTGCTCCTGTGTGTTGGCACCAGGGTGCGGGCTGGCCAGCTGCTAGAGCCAGAGTGTACACCTCCTGACGGCTGACAGGTGGTGTGGACCCGAAGCTACAGGAATATCTTCTTTGCTCTGGAAGATTGCCAGGCTAGGACCTGGCACGTGGAAGAGCCCAAGGCAGAGTGAGCTCCCGCTCCTCCTATTTCATTTTAGAAATGTAGATGCTGAGTTTGTCGAGGGAGCGGTATGTGTTTAGGAATCACACCTGGGAGCTCAGGCTTGGCAATGGCTGCCTCTTCTTTGGCTCCAGTGCACACATCTTAGCTGTTGCCAAGCATCTCTTTGTCTTTACCCATCACCTCACAGAAGGTTAAAATTGATATGATTGACCTGCCTCACACTTCTTTAAATCCTGGGCATGAGAATCACAGCAGTGAAGTTACTTCCCTAAGGAAATGCAGTGAGCCCATAAACAGCCTGACCATAAATGACATTCAAAGGAGTAACTATTCTCAAAGTACATTTTAAAACAGTAGAATTATAAGCTTGAAAACTGCCAGGGTGGTAAAGATGGAAAATGACTAGTACAATCCATCGGAAGGAAAGTTTTGACAAGAACCACACTCAATATACTAGACTTGTCAGGAGGATCATTTTGTAAGTTCTGTAAATGTGTAACTACTGTCCTGTGTACATGAAACTGATGCAATACTGAATATCAACTGTAATTGAAAAATTAAAAGCATTTAAAAAAGTAATCACACCCAATATATCTTGCTACTGCTATTATTGATATATAGCTATAGAATTCATCAGCATTTGTTAGAAATCAAACAGACAAATGTTTTTGTTCTGTGAATATAAACAAACTGATGAACAGAATTTTAAAATTTGTTCTCAGAACATCTTGATTTGACAATATTTTTATGTATTGAAGTATCATTTGCATAAAGAAAAATGCACAAGTCCTAAATGTAAACATGAATTTTCACTGGGCGACCAGCATGCTGATGGAGAGACCATGTTCCCAGTGCCCCGAAGCCCCCTGTGCTCTTCTCTGGTCACTCTTCCCCACCTCACCTCTCAGGGTCTCCACTACCCTGACTTCCAATACATAGGTTGGTTTTGCCTACTTTACACTTTATATTGGGATTGACATGCGTTTTTTGTAAAAGACCAGGTCGTTTAGTATCAGTAAATATTTCTGTCTTTTGGGGTGTTAGAATCTCTGTTGCAACTATTCAACTGTGTCATTGCTGTCCGAAAGTAGCCATAAACAATACATAAACACAGGGCATGGCTGTGTTCCAACAAAGCTTTATTTACACAAACAGACACTGGCTAGGTTTGGCCCATAACCATAGTTTGCTGACTTTTCCTTTATACATTGCCTGGCAATATGTTTGTGAGATCCATTCAGTAGTGCATGGGGGCCAGCTCACACCAGCTCATGAGGACTGGTGGTGCATATCCCTTCTCAACTCTGTATTTGATGATTTCTTGTTGCTAGCTTGAACCTGTCCATGGTGGAGTATTTACACCATGGGAATTGGCAAATGCTACAAATCATGCTGAAATATGACAGAATTGGGTCTCTGTGGCAATTCACTTATGTCACCTAGCCTCTGTTTCTTCATCTGTAATGGGTACGTAGAAACATCCAGAGATAGCATATGTAATGAACTTAGCAGAAGGCTGTTAACTTAAGTATTCCATTTCATCAACATGATCTAGAATATTCCAGATATCAGATATTGAGAGCTGATCTTAGCACTTTTTACTTTTTAATTTTGGATCTTTTATGTTCTTATTGACTTTGAAAATGTCATCAGTGTTTGCTCCCTGCTTTCCAGTTACATTAGACTTACACTCTCAACTTTTCTTACCTAGAATTAGCCTAATGTCCTCTGGCCCTCTGCTCTGTCAGTCCATCTTGCACAACAGTCATCAAGATTATCTTTTCCATATGATTTCACCTTTAACTGGAACATAATCAACACAAGAAAAAAGCAAGCAAAATATAACCAGAGACATTGAAATTAAGAACAACCTAACAATAGCCAGAGGGGAGGGGAGAGGGGACAGTGGGGAGAAGGGTTTTCAGGAACCAATATGGAGGGCACATGGACAGAACCAAGGGGAAGGGTGGAAGCAAGGGAGGGAGGGAGGTTTGGCTGGGATTGGGGGGAGTGGTGGGGAGAAAATGCAGACAACTGTAATTTGAACAACAATAAAGTAATTTAAAAAGTTAAAACTTACTAAACTGTACACTTGAAATATCTAGCTTATGCTATATCATTTATAACTCAACAGAGCTGTTAAAAAAGAGCCCAGTACCAATGGATTTTATTTATTTTGTGGATTCTTTGAAAAATACTGTATCACAAGTACCCTGGTGACATGTAGAAATAGAATGAATCCAAAATGATTAAACAGAATTAAACTTTGAGAAAAACTTTAAAAAAAGATTATCTTTTTCCAAAGTGTGACATTTACCGGCTTTGCGTCAATTTAATGGTTCCTAATGCTCAGAAATTAAATGCCCTCCCCTTTGGCAAGTCATGTATGGTCCTAATCTCACATCTTCATGGTCATCTCCAGATCTTCTGCCTGCTCTGCCCTACCCTCAGAGCATGCCAGGGCCTTGGTCATGCTGATGTCTCCAAGGAGCATCTCCCCATGTCAGCTCTGCCTAAGCTCTGAGACCAACTTACGTGATACCCCTCACTCTTCACCCTTCCCTGCCCCTTGCCTGCCCCTTCACCCACAGCAGAAGGAATTTTCCTCTCATCTATGTCCCCACAGTTATTTGACTTTAATATTTATTATAAAACATTTCGCATTAAGATCAGTTGTTTACATATCTGTCTTTCCTGTTTAAGTCATGAGTTCCATAAGGACAGACTATATTTTTCATCCTAATAACCATGCTGCCAAAACTCTGCTGGGCATACTAATAGATTGTTAGGATGTAAGCCAGAACCACAGGAAAACACAAAGAAAGTAATCATGCAGGTTTATTGCCACAGTCCCAAAAAAGGGACCTGCCATCTCTGGGCGAGCTCATCTAAATAGAATTTCTGTCTGGATAAGGAAGGGATTCTGGTGAAACTGGCATATAACAGGGTGCGACTAGTCCTTGGTAGCTGTCGTGTCTCCAGAACACCTTTGGCAGAGCTTTTAACCCACTTACGTGGCATGGTGTTGCCTTGTGGGATACCACTTGTAATTGTGGCTTTCGGCACAGCTATAACCAGCTATAACCAGTAGCTAACACATTTTTTCTTCAGCCCTGGATACCTTTTGCATTTGACTTCTCACTGGTAAAAACTCAAAATCCCAGTGTCATTGCTAGCCTTCCTGATGTGGAAATCTCATTGTCCTACCTATAACATCAAAATGCATTATGTGTGGTGCATGTTGCTTATCTTACATTGCCATATGCCAATATAGCACAGCGGGGAAGCTTGAGGCTCTGCCTCAGGCAAAAACCTAAATGGTTCGTAGGGCTGGAATCTGATTTTTCATAAGCAAGAGTTTCAGTTACCTGGCACTGCAGGAAGATTAAGGTGGGAAAGGTATGAGATGGCCTTGAAATAAAACTTCAGAGATGGGTTGCCTCTGCTGGGTAGGCAACAAGAAGTAACCGAAAGTTGATTATCAAGGGAGTGTTGTCACAGAGTTGGCTCATGGGAAAATTAAACTGGCAGCTGTATGCGGAATAAATTTGAGCAGGAAGAAACAGATTCCAGACTTCCTTGGAGAAGCCTGTTACAATAGTCCTGACAGGAAGTAAGATGTTGCTGACTAGGGCTGTGACAGTGGGAACGGTGTATTAGCCCGGCTTCTCCAGAGAAACAGGACCAATCACCATATATATATGGTTGTGTAGGGCCAGAAGTTCCACAGTCTGCCCTCTGCAAGCTGGAGAACCAGGAAAGCCAGTGATGTAATTCAGTCCAAGTCTGAAGGCCTGAGAACTAGGAGCTCTGAAGGCCAAGGGCATGAGGAGCTAGGCATCCAACTCAAGAAGAGAGGGAATTCACCATTCCTTCACCTTTTTGTTGCATTTGGATCCTTAGTAGATTCATGCTCACCCACATTTGTGAAGGGGATCTTCTTTGCTCAGTGTAGTTATTCAAATTCTGATCTTATTCAGAAACACCTTCACAGACACATTAAGAAATATTGTTTTCCCTGCTATCTGGACAACCTTTACCCCAGTCAAATTGACCCTCACAAACTGGAAACAAGGAAAGTATGGATATGAAAAATATAACTGATAGGCTTTTCTGAACTTCACGGCTAGTTGCATGTCAGTGAAGGAAAAATACTCTTGCAGTCAAAGAATGGAATCGAAAAAGACTTCGAAGATTTGTGCCCTAGTGGCTGAGAAGGTTCAAATGAACTGAAGATAAATACATGATTAAAAGGTGCAAATTTGTTGAATAGTAAAAATTAACCAATCAGCCCATTTGAGTGTTCCCTTTGGGATGTTTGTGCTGGAAATTTTACACATCAGTGAAGTGAAAAGTCATTTGTCAGCTGAGGTGCTATAGACTTTAACTGTTAAGCGACATTGTCAGCAACCTGGGTTGGGGAGATAGATTACCTCCCTCCAGGAGTGAAGCTCACCTAGAGAAAATGTTATCTTAGAAGAAAAAATTCCAGTGAGTTGCATCTGCCAATCAAGGGCAATCCTGGGTCAGAGTTTTCTCAATGATAGTTAAATCTCATCAAATTAGCATTTGGAAACATGGTTTTCTCAAGATGAATGTGTACACACACACACATATGTGAAGTGTGTGTGTGTGTGTGTGTGTGTGTGTATAGAACAACTCCAGGAATTATCTAGCAACACTCCCTACTTATGTGTAAGATTTTGTTACTGTGAAAGCTCATGAAACGTTAGGTTTAAAAGAGCTGAAATTTTTCTTTTCATTTTTTTTTCTTTGGGAAAATGTCACATGGTGATATGTGGGAGGGAGAGAGCAATACAGTAGCTCGAAAAGACCTAATGTTTATAGGATCCTACTAAAGCATTCTGTTGGGCAATATGTGACAAGTGTGGCATAAATGGCAGAAAACAAGAATGTGTTCAGCTATGAGAAGGAAATTCTCTGTTTCCAAGTACCAAAATCTGAAAGATGCCTATTGGGACTTGGGGTGCCAAGGCAGGAGGGAATTATATTGGCATGGTTGACATTTTATATAATATGTATTTTTAGACATACATATTCAAGCTGGTTGCTTTAATAAATTCAAATTTTAATAATTTTTGATCACTGAAAAAATATATGTGATTTAATACAGTTATATAAAAGAATCTCAGAGCAGAGGTTTTTATTATTAAATTAATTCATATCCTGGAAACTGAAGGTTAAAAAATAACATGGTTTAATGTCATACTAATACTACATTTTGGGAGGCTTTATTTCATTTAAAATAAAGTAAGGAACTTTGAACATTATGTGATAATTTGTACTAAGATGCCTAAAATTTGGAAATATATAGTCCAGCAAAATTTTTAAAAATGCTAGGTGGTTATGAGTTTTAAATGCACACTAATATTCAAAATGATATGAAGAATTAAGGAAATCATTTGCATGACTTACTCCTTTAAAATAAATCTGTATTTTGGCCTTAATTAATTGGATAGTTATAGAATAAGTATTTTTTATTTGCATTTTTAAGACAGGTAATTTTCTCAGTGTATATTTTAGTAGGGTAGGTACAAATACATTTCTTTACTTATAAAAGCTTATTAAATTGTAAAAAACAACAACAAAAGAACCCAATGTTTTTTGAATGTTCAACCACTTTGAAAGTAGCTTTCTGAAAATAATTGCATTTTCATAAGTTTTAAATTTTATCCAGCAAATAGAGTTGAATTTTCTTCTGGTTCTTGAACGTTGATGGAAGAAGGACAGAGCAGCTGTGTGGGTTGGGTCTCTTCCTTCATTCTGTTTTTCAACTTAATAATTGCCATCTTAACAGTTGAGAAATTAAATTGGTTCTTAAGCTTACTAGGGTTTTTTTTTTAATTCTTTGATTTACTTCACTGTGTTTCATCATCTGCAGAGACAGAATAATAATATCTAAAACCCAGATTTATGAAGTACCTTGAGTCTTTTGTTTGAAATACAGAAAAAATAAATCATTGTTGCCCCTTTGAATAATAAGAAATAAAAAATACACGCCAATCACCTATTACTCTTAAAGCTTCATAAAAGAATTTGAGACATTTTGGTGCTTCTGAGATTTAATAAGAATTTATGACACCAAGAGGCAGAATGAAATACTTTATAGGAAAGAATTCTGTCAAAGTGTTCAGGGACGTCTAACCTTTTGGCATCTCTGGGCCACACTGGAAGACGAAGAGTTGTCTTGGGACACACATTAAATATACTGTGACACGTAATCACAAAAAAATCTCAGAATGCTTTAAGTAAATTTATGATTTTGTGTCGGGCTGCATCCATAGCCATTCTGGGCTGCATGCGGCCCCTGGGCTGTAGATGGGACACCCCTAGAGTTGTTAACAATTTTTCAAATTCTCATACTTGTGAATGTTGAATATTTCTAGCCTGAGTTATATCTGGGATACAGGGTATGTTTAACATTTAAAAAATTACCCTGTTGTGACTTCCAGTAAAGATGACAGCACAGGTAAACACGGCTCACCTCCCATAGAACCATATCAAAATTACAACTAAAATATAGAACCACCATCACTCAGAACCATCATAAATTGATATCAATGAAAGTCTGAGAAATGCAGAATTAAAAAAAAAGCACATCCACCCAGATTGGTAGAAGGGGTGGAGATGCAGAATGGGCGGGTCTTATAACCACATGTGGCGGATAAAAATTTGGGAGGGATATCTCAGGAGTGAGGGGTCCTAGCCCCCCAGCCCAGGGTTCCAGTGCCAGGAAGCTAAGTCCCCATAACTTCTGGCTGCAAAACCAGCAGGGTTTGAGTCAGTGGAAGAAACGTCTAGAGTCCCAAGCAGTTCCTCTTAAAGAACCCACCCATGGACTTTCACAAGCTTACTCCCTCTGGGCTCCAGCACCCGGGTAGCAGTTTGAAAGGCACCAGTGGCATATGGGGAGGAAGTGAAGTGTCTGGCATCAAGGTGAGCAGAGGCCACTGTCCCTTTTCTAAACCCTCCCCCCAGTCTGGTGCCATATCTGAGACTCTATCAACCTAGCTAACACAGTTTTGCCCCAACCTGGAAATCCTCAGAGCCTCCCAGCTGTTAACAGTGGCTTTTCCATATGAGTGGCTGGTCTTGGCTCATGCTTCACAACTTCCTAAATTCTCTCAAACAAACAACAGCCAGCCTCAGTGAACCCCCCAACCCCTGTACCTCTTGCTGAGAGGCATCGCCCTAGGCGCTAGCAGCCACCAGTGGAGATTCACAGCTTGGCTTCACCTAGGAATCTCCAAATCCAGCATAAGTAGCAGCCATTTGCAGATCGCTTTATAGCTCAGGCAGGTGGGGGCTCACCTTGGCCTGTACCACCTGGGAAACTCCAGAGCCTGTGCACCCAGTGGACAGCTACAGACCACGTTGGAGCACCACCAGCCTGCCTCTGTACAGCTGATCTGCCACTGAGGGTAGAGGTTGACCGTCAGTGGTCAGAGCCAGTCCTTGCTGCTGACTTGCCTCGGTAAATCCCTCCCATTGACCTGCCAACAGCAGTCAAGTCTCAACTACAAGAGGAGGGTGTCCTCAGCCCACACAGTAGGTGCACATTGAGTACCCAGCTTTGGTGATAGGGGAGGCTGTGCCACTGGACCCTACAGGACACCTACTACATTAGGCCACGCTACCAAGACAGGGCATCATAGCAGTTCTACCTAATCCATAGAAACACACACAGGGAAGCTGCTAAAATGAGGAGACAAACACGGCCCAAATGAAAAAACAGAAAAAAACTCCAGAAAAAGAACTGAACAAAATGGAGATTTATTTGGTCAAATTTACAGAGGTATGTAGTGTAGAACCGGGCTGTGGATCCTTAGTAGAATCTCCATGCCCTTGCTTTATTTTATTTCAAGGATATAAATGGTCCTCATTCCTGGATAATATGAACTTCCACAAACACTTCCCAGAGAATATGTTTCAAAGTTACTGGTTTTATAAAAATAGCACTACATATGTCTGGTCTGTATTTTCACTTTGTAGACAGAAGGTGTTCTTATCAGGTTACTCTCTCTGTGCTCTGAAGGTCAGCAGGAGGGCCTGCCCTGAACTGCCGCCGTGGGCACGGATCAGATGTTGGTCCAGGCGGGGCCCGCCCTCTCTGCTGCACCGGACGTGAGTGGGCTCCTGGAGGGAAGCGGGTTGATCAGAGCCACTACTACTGGAACTGGCAATTGTAACAAAGTTAATTTCGTATCATTGCAGCGATTTTCAATCTTTTTGATCTCATGGCAACATAAACTAATTGGACTGTCCCAGAGAATGCAGGTGCCATTGGTGGCATTATATGACTTTTGGAGCAGAGGAAACTGCTCTGTGAACAGCAAGAAAATAATGGGCAGAGAATATTGCTGTAGCCTTCCTGGCTCCCCAGTCCGGGCTCTAGTCATTACTGAGAACCAGCTGCATTGGGTTATATATAGCACACGGCTGAATCTTTATTAGAAGTTCCTTTTTCTCAAAATCTTTTCTTAAGCCAGAACAAATGGGAGACTTACTTGAAACAAAGTGTAGCCTAACCTGTGTTTATCCTTTTAAACATCTTTACAGAAGAAAGATGCCCTTTATCAGTATGAAAATTACAGAACTTTATATTTCATTCATGGAAATTCACATGACATCTTGAGGTTCATCTTCCTTAGATTCTCTTATTTTCTCTTTCTCCTCCCCCTGCCCTGACTCCATGCCTTTAGATTTCACTGACATTCATCACATTTCCATTGCAAGCCATGTGTTGGGTTCCACACAGGTCTTCTTACCTCATTTCTACCCAATATGTATTTTCATATTTTATAAGATGAGGTGCAACTGTTCTTTAATCAGACCTTTTTTTTTATTGTTTGTTTCCAGCCCTTGAAATTTGGAAAAATAATATCTTTGGTTTTTGAGTAGAGTTTTCTAAGTGACCGAATAGTTGAACCCAAAAAGCAGAAGCTCCTGGTGTTGTTTATCTTGAACTAAGGGGAAGATTTAATGACTATCCCCACCTTGCTGTTCTGTAAAAATGGCAGTGATTTTGCAACCACTCTCCTTCTTTTCCAAGGCCAGGGAAAGAATAAATGGATGTGAACTGAAATGTTAGAAATGCTGTTGTAAAGAAATGCTGTGGGGAAGGAAAGATTGTCCAGATGGTACAAGCTGTCGACTCCCATGTGCTATGCTGAGCGGCCTTGCAGGGCACCTTCCACGGGGCCTGCAGCAGGGGACGTGCGCCTGTCTGGTCGTTGTGGTTCCTTCCCCTCAGAGTTCTCAGGACTGTCCTGTGGAGGTTGCCTTAAATCATTCCATAAATTTCCCTTCTGATAAGCACCCTCTGTAGTTTTTATGTTATGCTTTAACGACTCCAAACTTTACTCATTAAACTTAATTGGGTTCTCCAACAATTCTAAGAACAGTCTATCATATGATAGTTGTGCTTCAGACCCAGTTTAATGTATATAGTTTCATCATCAGTTGGCTAAATATTAATTTATCTACAGGGGAAAAATCAAACCAACCAGTGCTTATTTGTAATAATAAGAGGATGCATATTTGAATAACTATCTCCAGTTAATTCAAGATCAGTATTTTAGCCATTCATTACAATCCCTCCACCTTACAGAAGCCTCTTTCTCAGGGTCTTACTCACAGATGCTATCATTATTTTAGGTTTGGCTTCCCAGTGGAGTTGCTAACAGGGTATGGCTCAGAAACTCTCAGAAAGAGGAGGCAGCTGCAGACAAAGTATGCAATCTCTCTATAATTGGATATTTAGCCCCAGAATATTCCAGACTTAGCCATGCTTTAATGCTTGCTTATTTCATGGGGCATTTTTTCCTGCTTACAGGTGCTTTGAGCAATAGGATCTTCTTCAGTACAGGCATGTATAGCATAGCATCTAATGGCTGCTAAATTTAAGCACTTCTCTACTGTTCTATTCCATCTACTTTAGGTCTAAGATAGATAATTCTACACTTCTAATGCTAAGGAGTTCTCTGTCTTCACCATCATTCCCTCAGAAACAGAGTGACAGGGAGCTTACTTCTTCCCACTGGCAGGATGAGAAGTTTTTCAGTGGAGCAGCCATTATGCAAGGCCGCTTCTACAGAGTGGCTGAGTGAATGAGCATTGCCGTGTGCTATTGGTGTAGCTTTAGTTTACTGGTCAAGATCCATTAAAATGCAAAATTGCTGGGCTTGGTAAAATAAAGCACCCCTGTCACTGGGTCTTCTTCCTGTTATTTGCTGAATATTTCCTCCTCTTCCAGGTACAGTGCCAGCTATCTGAAGAAATCCTTAAAGTAGGACACATTTCATCCTGTCCTTTTAGACTATTAAATTCAATCGACCCATCCTAAGAAAATGAGTTATTTCAGTGACTTGTTTACTTGGAAAGCCAAGTAGTAATAAAGGTCATTTGTGTTTCTTTCTGGAGGAGATAGACTTTTGCTCTGCATTGTTCATTGGAACAATCATTTGCCATATTTAATAGAATTCAGCATTTGAACCATTAAAATGCCTGGACAGTAACACTTACCACTTTCTTCTAAAAACTTGTGGGCTCTTTTACCTTTCTGGTAGCTATTATACAGAAGTAGCTATAAAGTAAATTTGACAGTAATTATTATAAGATATATACACACACACACACACACACACGTATATACACACACTATATATATGTATACACACACACACACAACATTCTCATAAACCTGAAATCAGTTTGCTACACCTTCCAGTAAGTGTAGAATTTCTTTATTTTTCCCAGCCAGAATTTCTTTAGAGGGATTTTCTCGTAGCCTTCTGATAATAAATATTATTTAGAGAAATAGAGAAATAATGCTAAAATTTCCCTGAGAAGCCATCATATCCAATTGGTTTCTGCATTTTGAAGAGATAGAAATAAAGACCAAATTGAGAATCTGTTTTTTTCTCCAACTTCTGACATGAAAACCTTCAAAATCCTTATTAATTCACATGGATACATCAGCCATTATACAGTTGAAATATGTACTTTTTTACGTTATCTTCTGTGGTGGGTAACTCACTCAGGTCGTTGGATATTGTAGTGAATCTTACATAAATAGAGCTACTCAGACACATGGAGAGCTGCGACTTGTTCACCCTTTTAAGGTTTCCTCTGCCGACTTACTAACTTTACCGTGAGCCTCACTACGGAGGAGCCTGTCATTTTGTCAGTGTCCCCTGTGGCTAACAAGAGAATCTGGTGAAACTATTTATAAAATTGTGCTGATGATTAGGCATTATTCCCAATTCTGTAAACCTTCAGTTTGTTTAAAAGTGGACGCCATGTTGGCAACACCCACCGACCATCAGCCTGTCCAAGTTCGCGCTGGCCTGGATTCGGTTCCCTTGGCTGTGGTCTTTTCTTCTTCCCTGTGCAGGACTGATGGAACTGGAGAATGGCTTTTAGTCCTGTGGTGCTAGTGAAGTCCTTGGCTATGAGCAGTTTGTTACATGTCCTGAATTATCTTCAGGTTCATCTGACCTGCAGAGAAGTCCACAGTGTTTCCCTGTCACTTGCCTGGGTTTCAGAAGTCCACTCATATGCTTAGAGAAAATTCAATGGCCTCTTAATATCAGTAAATTAACTGTCTTGTGGAGAGAGAAAAGCCCATATCTACCCCAATAAACTACTTTCAGTCAGTGTGACAATGCCTCCAATTCATTCCAATCAGATATGAAAGATTTATATTATATTGTACCCTGTTGAGTTGAAAAGGGTTTCCAGAGAACTGGAAATGTATTTTCACACTAGCTTCCAAATCTCTTGTTATAATTTTGGATAAGACCATGTGAAAGAACAATCACTTAAATTGGAATTAATACTGTGTGTCTCTCAAATTCACCCATTGATTAAGGATAAGAATGACTCAGGCAGAATGTGTTCACTTTTGAAAAGACTGTCAACATCATGTATTGTTCATAGTTTGTTAAGAGAATTTCCTCAATGCAGCTCAGCTGAATCTGCTGATTCCTAACTGAACTCCCTGCTTCTGATCCCATGCCCTTCAGTTCTGTACACCACTGCCTGAACAAGTCAACTTCTAAAGTGTAGCTCTAATAATGCGGGGGAGGGGGAGAAACTTATAGCCCACCCTAACCCCCTTTCTAGCTATAGCTTCCACTCTATCCCTTTGATCCTGCCAAATTTAATATCCTGTTTGTAGTAGGCAGAATGACACCCTCCCAAGACGTCCATGCCAGATCCTGTGGCTGTCTCACATTGTTAGGGAGAAGTAAATTTGCAGAAGGAATTAAGTTTGCTAATCAGCAACCTCGAGATGGGAAGATTATCCTGGATTAATTGCTTGTGCTCAGTGTAATCTCAAGGGCCTTTCTAAGTGAGAGAGGGAGGCAGGAGAGTGAGGCTCGAGAGTGATTTGGAGATGCTAGTTAGACTGCTGGCTTTGAAGATGAAGAAGGGGGTCAGGAGCCAGGGAACGCAAGTGACCTCTGGGAAAGGCAAAGACAGGAATTATCTCCTAGAGCCTCCAGAAGGAATGCAGCCCTGTGGAAACCTCAATTTTAGCCCTTTCAAGATCCCTTTTGAACTTCTGACCTCCAAAACATATGATAATAAATTTGTGTTGTTTTTCAGCCACTAAAATTTGTGGTGATTTGTGACAGTAGTAGGAAACTAAGACAGTGCAGCAGTTATGAAAACAGACTCTGAACTCAGCCTGCTAGGGTTGAGTCTTGACCTTGGCGTCCCTGGGCAAGTATGTTGAAGTTTTCTAAGGCTTCGTTTTCTTTCCCTACTCATCCACCGAGGGTTCAGATGACTGGAAGTCTGGTCGCTTCGAAAGCATCTTGTGCTTCATGCTGCTGTGCTTTTCTAATGTGATGCCCATATTTGGAAACTATTTGCCCGTCCTATCGAATCCTACCCTAATGTTTCTGCTTCCTCAAAAATATCTCTGACCCCCTTGAGGGTGATTTTTGTCTCTTTCTCTCTTTTTGGTGTCACTCTAGTGTTTTGCTTTTTATCAAGTTATAACCTTTACTGCGATTAGTTGTATTTGCTTTATGATTGCTACTAATAATAAAAACCCTTGGGAATATGGGTACATTTTGTTCATATTTGCATCTCCCAGTTCCTCAGGTTCTAGAGAAGTACATTGCTTATTACAGATGTCCCTCGACATTGTGGAATTATTGAACTTAACTATTGACCTGAGTCTTGTGAAATTAAGAGTCCAGTAAGGTATCTTACGTCAGAACCTGCATTGCCCATTTTGATAACTAAATAACATCATGTCCCCAGTAAGCACTTAAAAAATGTTGAAGGATGAAATACTTAAATACACTGATTTAAAGATTTCCTACTGAGTGAATTTTTTTTTAATTATTTTATTGTTGTTCAATTACAGTTGTCTGCATTTACCCTCCCCCCACCCCACCACAGGCAAACCCACCTCCCTCCCTTGCTTCCCCCATCCCCCTTGGTTTTGTCCATGTGTCCTTCATTGCAGTTCCTGAATACCCTTGTCCCCCTTCTCCCCTTCCCTCTCCCCTCTGGATACTGCCAGAATGTTCTAAGCTTCAATGTTTCTGGTTCTATTTTGTTTCTATGGTTGTATTTTGCTTGCTTACCTCACAAGCGTCTTGGCTGTGACTGATCTGAATTCCCCGGTAGCTGATCTGGCCTCGGTGCCTTCGCTCCTGAGTCCTCATACAAAACTTTTTAACATTTCATATAGTAGAGGCTGCTTGATGATGTACTCCTTGAACTTGACCTTATCTGAGAAGCACTTGATCTGCCCTTCCATTCTAAATGAAAGTTTTTCTGGATAGATTATTCTGGGTTATAGGCCCTTGCTTTTCATGATTTGAAATATCTCTCTCCAGCCCCTTCTTCTTGGAAGGTCTCCTTTGAGAAATCCGCTGACAGTCTTATGGGGATTCCTTTGTAGGTAACTGTCTCCTTTTCTC
>PVJI01026462.1:0-18998 GCA_004026765.1 Micronycteris hirsuta | reverse complement strand
TTTTTTTTTTTGTCTTATTTTATTCAGGACACTACCTTCTAGGTCCATCTATGTTGTTGCAGATGGCATGATTTTGTTGAGCTGTATTTCATTGTATACATGCACCATTTCTTTATCCATTCATCTTTTGATGGTCACTTATGTTGCTTCCATATCTTGGCTATTGTAAATAATGTCACAATGAAAATATGGATGTTGACTTCCAGCCAAGATGGAGATGTAGGTAGACATATTGTGTCTCCTTGCACAACCAAAATAAGTACAGCACCAAATTTAAAAACAAAAAAACCCTAGAACTGACAGAAAATCGAACTGTATGGAAGTCTGACAACCAAGGAGTTAAAGAAGAAACATTCATCCAGGTTGGTAGGAGGGGTGGAGATGGGCAGCCGGGAGGAGAGGACGCACAGCAAGGCAGCAGCTGGAGAAATGGGACAGGCGGCAGCTGGCAGACAGGGCAGTCCCACATTTGCATGCAGATAAACCAGGAGGAGCAACTGGGGAGCAAGATAGACCGCACAACCCAGGGTTCCAGTACAGGGAAATAAAGCCTCCAAGCTTTTGACTGAAAAACACCTGTGGAGGTTGAGGTGGCAGGAGAAACTCCAGCCTCACAGGAGAGTTTGTTGGAGTGACCCGCAGGGTCCTAAACGTTCACAAACCCACCCACCGAGGAATCAGCACCAGAAGGGCCCAATTTGATTGTGGGTAGCAGGGGAAGTGACTGAAACTGGCAGAGAGTGGACCAAGCAGCACTGTTCCCTCTTGGACCCCTCCCCCACATACAGCATCACAGCTCAGCGACCTGTGTTGCGCCCGCCCCCCACCCCGTGAACATCTAAGGCTCCACCCCTTATACGTAACAGGCACACCAAGAGAAAAAAAATGGCCCAAATGAAAGAACAGATCAAAGCTCCAGAAAAAATACAACTAAGCAACGAAGAGATAGCCAGCCTATCAGATGCAGAGTTCAAAACACTGGTAATCAGGGTGCTCACAGAACTGATTGAACTCAGTTGCAAAATGAAGGAACAAATGAAGGCTACCCAAAGTTAAATAAAGCAAAATATATGGGGAACTAACAGTGATGGGAAGGAAACTGGGACTCAAATCAATGGTTTGGACCAGAAGGAAGAAAGAAACATTCAACCAGAACAGAATGAAGACACAAGAATTCAAAAAGATGAGGAGAGGCTTAAGAACCTCCAGGACATCTTTAAACATTCCAACATCTGAATTATAAGGGTGCCAGAAGGAGAAGAAGAAGAGCAAGAAATCAAAAACTTATTTGAAAAACATAATGAAAGAGAACTTTCCTTACCTGGCAAAGGGAATAGACTTTCAGAAAGTCCAAGGAGCTCAGAGAGTCCCAAAGAAGTTGGACCCAAGGACGAACACACCAAGGCACATCATAATTACATTTGCCAAGATTAAAGATAAGGAGAGAATCTTAAAAGCAGCAAGAAGAAAGAAGAGAGTTACCTACAAAAGAGTCCCCGTGAGACTATCAGCTGATTTCTCAAAAGAAACCTTGCAGGTAAAAAGGGGCTGGAAAGAAGTATTTGAAATCATAAAAGGCAAGGACCTACATCCAAGATCACTCTATCCAGCAAAGCTATCATTTAGAATGGAAGAGCAGATAAAGCACTTCCCAGATAAGGTCAAGTTAAAGGAGTTCATCATCACCCAGTCCTTATTCTATGAAATGTTAAAGGGACTTATCTAAGAAAAAGAAAATAAAAAAATATGAACAGTAAAGTGACAACAAACTCAAAGCTATTAACAACCGAACCTAAAACAAAAACAAAGCAAACAACTAGAACAGGAACAGAATCACAGAAATGGAGATCACATGGAGGGTTATCAGTGTGGGAGTGGGAGGCGGAGAGAAGGGAAAAGGTACAGAGATTGAGTAGCATAAATGGTAGGTAGAAAATAGACAGGGGGAGATTAAGAATAGTATAGGAAATGTAGAAGCCAAAGAACGTATTTGTACACCCATGGACATGAACTGAAACAGGGGAATGCGGGTGGGAGGGGGTGTACAGGACGGAGGGGTATAAAGGGGGGAAAATGGGACAACTGTAATAGCATAATCAATAAAATATATTTTTAAAAATTTTTAAATAAAATAAGGTTAACAGAAAGTTTAATAAAGTGGGATTGTCTAGTCTGGATATATAAAATATTAAAAATACAAACAAAATAATAAAAAAAGGAAAAGAAAATATGGATGCATATATCTTTTCAACTTAGTGTTTTGGGTTTCCTCAGCTAAAAGCTCAGAAATGGAATTGCTGGGTCCTGCCTTGTCTCTTGTAATAACCTTTGTTTTAAAGTCTATTTTGTCTGATATAAGTATTGCTACCGCAGCTTATGCTTGTTTCTATTTCAGTCTGTGTGTATATTTTGATCTGAAGTAAGTCTTTTGTAGACAGCATATATATGAGTCTTGTTTGCTTATCCATTCAGCCACCACATGCCTTTTTATTGGAGCATTTAATCCATTTATACTTAAAGTAATTGTTCATTAGAATGTAGTTATTGACATTTTATTATTAACATTTTTATCTTTTTCTTCCTCATCTTAAAGAAAACCCTTTAACATTTCTTGTAATGGTTTGGTGGTGATGAACTGCTTTAGCTTTTTCTTGTCTGGAAAGCTCTTTTTGTTTCCTATGATTCTAAATGATAGCTGTGCTGGGTAGGGTAATTTTGGTTGTAGGTCCTTGCTTTTCATCACTTTGAATATTTTGTGCCAGTTCCTTCTGGCCTGCAAAGTTTCTATTGCAAAATCAGCTGACAGTCTTGTGGAAGCTCTCTTGTGGTAACTAACTGCTTTTCTCTTGTTACTTTTAATATTTTATCTTTGTCTTTAACCTCTGGCATTTTAATTATGTTGTGTCTTTGTGTCAGCCTCTTTGGGTTCATCTTGTTTGGGTTCATCTCTGCACTTCTGGGGCTTGTATGTCTCTGTTACTTTACCGAGTTAGGGAAATCTTCTGTCATTATTTTTTCAAATTGGTTTTCAATACCTTGCTCTCGTCCTTCTGCTATACCTATGATACAAGTGTTGGTACACTTGTCTCATCCTCATTTGGGGGGGGATTCTTTTTTTTTTTTTTTTAATTTTTAGAGAGAGGAGAAGGAAGGGAGAAAGAACAATGTATGGTTGCCTCTCACATGGCCCTCACTGGGGACCTGGCCCGCAACCCAGGCATGTGCCCCGATTGGGAATCGAACCGGGACCCTCTGGTTCTCAGCCCGTGCTCAATCCACTGAGCTACTCCAGCCGGGCCTGGGGGGATTCTTTTTTCTTTTTCTGTTCTCTGCTACCTTATCTTTCAGATTGCTGATTTGACCCTCTGTTTCATCTAATCTGCTGTTAATTCCCTCTAATATATTCTTCATTTCAGTTATTGTATTCTTCATTTCTGACTCTTTTTAATGTTTTCAATCTCCATTTTTATGTTTCCTATCTTTTTGTAGAAGTTCTCACTGAGAGCATTTAGCATCTTTATAACCAGTGTTTTGAATTCTGCATCTGGTAGATTGCTTGCTTATATTTTGTTTAGCTCTTTTTCTGGATTTTATTCTATTCTTTCATTTGGGCCATGTTTCTTTGTCTACTCATTTTGGAAGCCTCCCTGTGTTTGTTTCTATGTATTAGGTAGAGCTGCTACATCTCCCAGGCTTGGTAGAGTGGCCTTATGTATAGGGCTTCCTGTGAGATCCAGTGGTGCAGTTTCCTGGTCAACTGAGCCAGATGTTCCAGGTGTGTTTCTTTTGTGAGTTGTGTGTGCCCTCCGGTTATAGTTTAGCCTGATTGCTGTTTGCACTTCAGTGGGAGGATCTGACCCTCAGGATGATGGGTTGTGAAGATTGGTTGTGATTATAGTAGAGGAGCTGTTGTATAAGGGCTGACCCTACAGAGCAAGATTCACTTTAGTGGGCCTCTGGTGCCTGCTAAGTATGCCCTTTGAGTATGTCAGTTGTGAGGTGGTTGGGTGGTGCTCTTGTTTGATCTGAAGCTGGCCACTGGATGTGTTGGTGCTGGGGCCTATTGAGAGGTGCATGTCAAGGTCAGCTTAGATCTGCAAATGGTTGCCACTTGTGCTGGTCTTGGAGGTGTCTGGGAAAAGCTAAGGTGAGGGCTGAAGCTGGCTCTCCTAGTGCCAGGCTTGGGACTCCTTAGCAAGAGGTTTAGGGTGTGCTGATGCCAGTTGCTGTTTTTTTGGCATTTGTGAACATTTGAGAGATTTTCAGAAGGTCTGTGGCATGAGCCATGATAGGCTGCTTATGTGAAAAAGCCACTAAAAGCAGTTTAGGTGGACTAGAAAGTTGAATGAGGTGGGTTCTCAGGTAATTACCAGGGTGGGGTGAACAGTGCCAGCCACATTGATGATATGGCAGACGCTCACACCTGCAGGGGGAGGGCTCAGCAAAGGCATGATGGCTTCTGCCAGCACTTCTGTCTAGGAGAAAGATCCCTCTCCAGCCCTTGCCCTAAAGCAAGACAATTCATTTCCTGTTTGTATGTTCTTGGAGCCTTTCAAGCTGCTGCTCCAGCACTGCAGCTCAGAGCAAGCTAGTGTGTGAGCCAGTAAGTCCGCGTGTGAGCCCTTTAAGAACACCTGGACTCCAGCAGTTCTCCATTTCCAGCCACAATCTCCACTGGTTTTCACAGCCAGAAGTTATGGGGACTTCCCTTCACAGCAGTGGAATCCTGAGCTGAGGAGCCTGGTGTAGGGCTGGGACACCTTGCTCCTCAAGAGGAATCTTCACAGCTGAGATATCCCTCATGGATTTTAACCACCTCATGTAGGTGAGGGACCAGCCGATCCTGTGTCTCTGCCCCTCTTGGTGTGGTTTGTGTATATTCTTAGTTATGGGACTCCTGTTCAGCTAGATTTCAAGTAGTTCTCAGTGATGGTTATTCTGTAGTTTAGTTTTGATTTTGATGTGGTTGTGGGGCAAGGCAAGTACAGTGTTTACCTAGTCTGCCATCTTGACCAGAGGTTTCAGTTATGGCATGTAATCTTTTTAATAGGCTGCTGAATTTGGTTTTGTATTATTTTGTGGAGGATTTTTACTCCAGTATTCATAAGGGAATTTGATCTGTAGTTTTCTTTTCTTATAGTGTCTTTGTTTCGCTTTTAAAATTAGGTTTATGCTGGCCTCATCAAATGAGTTAGGAAGTGTTCCCTTCTCTTTAATTTTTAAAAAACTTTGAAAAGGGCTAGTATTAGTTCTTCTTTAAATGTTTGATAGAATTCATCAGTGAAGCCATCAGGTTCAGGGCTTTTATTTGTCAGGAGATTTTTTTCTTTTTATTACTGATTCAATCTCCTCACTAGTTATAGTTCTATTTATGTTTTTCTATTTCTTTGTGATTTTGTCTTGGTACAGTTTTTGTTTCTAAATATTTGTCAGTTTCATCTAGACTATCCAGTGTGTTGATACACAATTGTTTACACTACTCTTTTATAATTATTTTTATTTTGTTGAGTCAGTTGTAACATATATACTTCATGATTTTAGTAATTAAAGCCTTCTTTTATTCTTAGTCCCTCTAGCTAAATGTTTGTCAAATTTATTGAACTTTTTAAAAAATTACTTTATTGTTCTTCAACTACAGTTCTCTACATTTTCTCCCCTCCCCTCTACTTCACCCCATCCAAACCCACTTCTCTCCCTTGCTTCCACCCTCCCCCTTAGTTTTGTCCATGTGTCCCTTATAGTAGTTCCTGAAACCCCTTCTCCCTATAATCCCCTCCCCCCTCCCCTCTGGCTATTGTTAGATTGTTCTTCATTTCAATGTCTCTGGTTATAATTTGCTTGCTTTGTTCTTTTGTTGATTATGTTCCAGTTAAAGGTGAGATCATATGGTATTTGTCCCTCACCGCCTGGCTTACTTCACTTAGCATAGTGCTCTCCAGTTCCATCAATGCTGTCCTGAAGGGTATAAGCTCCTTCTTTCTCTGTGCTGCATAGAATTCCATTGCGTAAATGTACCATAGTTTCTTGATCCACTCATTTGCTGATGGGCACTTAGGTTGCTTCCAGCACTTGGCTATTGTAAATTGTGCTGCTATGAACATTGGGGTGCATAGGTTCTTTTGGATTGGAGTTTCAGGGCTCTTAGGGTATAATCCCAGCAGTGGACTTGCCAGCTCAAAAGGCAGTTCCATTTTTAGTTTTCTGAGGAAATTCCATACTGTTTTCCACAGTGGTTTCACCAGTCTGCATTCCCACCAACAGTGCACTAGGTTTCCCTTTTTTCCACATCCTCTCCAACATCTATCTGTTGCTTTGTTTATGATGGCCATTCTGACTGGTGTGAGGTGGTATCTCACTGATTTTAATTTGCATCTCTCTGATGGCTAGTGATGCTGAGCATCTTTTTCTATGCCTCTGGGCCCTCTGTATGTCCTCCTTGGAAAAGTGTCTGTTCAAATCTTTTGCCCATTTTTTAATTGGGTTTTTTGTCTTCCTGGAGTGGAGTCATATGAATTCTTTATATATTTTGGAGATCAGACCCTTGTCTGAGGTATCATTGGCAAATATGTTTTCCCATACTGTTGGTTCTCTTTTTCTTTTAATACTGTTTTCTTTAGCCGTGCAGAGCTTTTTATTTTGATGAGATCCCATTTGTTTATTCTTTCCTTTATGTCCCTTGCTCTAGGGGACATATCAGTGAAGATGTTGCTGTGTGGAATGTCTGAGATTTTCCTACCGATGTTTTCCTCTAGGACTTTTATGGTGTCATGACTTATATTTAAGTCTTTTATCCACCTTGAATTTATTTTTGTGTATGGTTAAGTTGGTGCTTGAGTTTCATTTTTTTGCATGTAGCTGTCCAGATTTCCCAACACCATTTGTTGAAGAGGCTATTTTTACTCCATTTTTTGCTGTTGCTCCCTTTGTTGAAAATTCATTGGCCATAGAGACTTGGGTTTTTTTTTTTTAAGATTGTATTTATTTATTTTTAGAAAGGGGAAGGGAAGAAGAAAGAGAGAGAGAGAAACATCAATGTGTGGTTGCCTCTCATGTGGTCCCCATTGGTGACCTTGCCTGCAACCCAGGCATGTGCCCTGACTGGGAATCAAACTTGCAACCCTTTGGTTCACAGCCCGTGCTCAATCCACTGAGCTATGCCAGCCAGGGCGAGACTTGGGTTTATTTCTGGACTCTCTGTTCTGTTCTATTGGTCCATCTGTCTGTTTTTATGCCAGTATCAGGATGTTTTGATTACAGTGACCTTGTAATACAGTTTGATATCAGGGATTGTTATCCCTCCTACTTTGCTCTTCTTTCTCAAAATTGCTGCAGCTATTCAGGGTTGTTTATGGTTCCATATAAATTTTTGAAGTGTTTGTTCTATATCTGTGAAATATGCCATTGGTACTTTGATAGGGATTGCACTGAATCTGTAAATTGCTTTGGGTAGTGTGGACATTTTGGTGATGTTGATTCTTCTGACCCATGAGCATGGTATATGTTTCCATTTGTTTGTGTCTTCCATGATTTCTTTCTTCAGTGTTGTGTAGTTTTCTGAGTACAGGTCTTTTACCTCCTTGACTAGGTTTATTCCTAGGTATTTTATTTTTCTTGTTGTTGTATCAAATGGGATTTTTTTTCCTGATTTCTGCTTCTGATGTTTCATTGTTGGTATACAAAAATGCCTTTGATTGCTGGATATTGACTTTGTATCCCACTGTTTTGCCAAATTCATTTATTATGTCGAGTAGTTTTTTGGAAGTCTATAGGATTTTCTGTGTACACTATCATGTCATCTGCAGACGACAGCAGTTTTGTTTCCTCCTTTCCAATTTGGATGCCTTTTATTTCCTTTTCTTGTCTGATTGCTGTGGCTAAAACTTCCAGTACTATGTTGAATAGAAGTGGTGATAGTGGACAACCTTGTCTTGTTCCTGATCTTAATGGGAAAGGTTTTAGTTTTTGTCCATTGAGTATAATGTTGCCTGTAGGTCTCTCATATATGGCCTTTATTATGTTGAGGAATGCTCCCTCTATTTCCACTTTGCTGAGTGTTTTTTCATAAATGGATGCTGTACCTTATTGAATACTTTTTCAGCATCTATTGATATGATATGTGATTTTTGTCTTTGCTTTTGTTTATGTGATGTATTATGTTTATTGACTTGCTAATATTGTACCATCCTTGTATCCCTGGGATGAATCCCACTTGATCATGGTGTATGGTCTTTTTAATGTATTGCTGGATGCGTTTTGCCAGTACTTTGTCAAGTATTTTAGCATCAATGTTCATCAGTGACATTGGCCTGAAGTTTTCTTTCTTTGTTGTGTCTTTTTCTGGTTTTGGGATTAGGATGATGCTGGCTTCATAAAGAGTTAGGGAGTCTTCCATCATTTTTTATTTTTTGGAATAGTCTCTGAAGGATAGTGTAGGAGAACCATTCCACTCACCATGGGAAATGTAGCCCAATGTTCCACATTTTAAAAAACCCCAGTGGAACGTGGGACGGCAAGCAGGCCCCATGTGTGTGAAAACAGGCTTTCCTCTGGGTAAATCAAGATGGCATCTCTCCTAGAGTTAAGCCTTGCTCTTGCTAAAAAAAAACCCTCTCACCCTGGATCAAAAAAACAAATGCTAATGCATATCTAGCTTCCTTAGACCGGTGCTAATCCTTACAAGTTCAGCTATACCTCTTCTCTTTGCATTTTTGAATAATCCCATTTGATATACCTTCCTGGCTGTCTACCACCTAAAGCGAATCTGCGCATAGTAAATGAAGACCATTCTGATGTAATATATCCAGGAAAAACACTAAAAGCCTGTTAGGGCAACACTCAGGGCCTTTCTCTGAGTTCAGAGGGGGGTTGCGTAGTCCCGGCTCTTCCAGTCCTATGCACTCCGTCTGAATTTATTTACACACCTGCCATAGCATACAAATTCTGCAGGATGGGATTCGTGACAGGATAGGAGTTAGCTCTTCCTTAAATGCTTTGTAGAGTTCTCCTGTGAAACCATCTGATCCAGGGCTTTTGAGTATCAGGAATTTTTAGATTACTGCTTCAATTTCGTCTGCTGTTATTGGTGAGTTCAGCCTTTCTGCTTCTTCTTCATTGAGTTTTGGAAGATTGTATTTTTCTAGAAATTTGTCTATTTCACCTAGGTTTTCAAATTTCTTGGCATACAGATCTTCATAGTAGTTTCTTATAATCCTTTGTATTTCTGTGGCGTCAGTTGTAATCTCTCCTTTTTCATTTCTGATTGAGTTTATTTGGGTCCTCTCTCTATTTTTCTTGATGAGCCTGCTTAAAGGCTTGTCGATTTTGTTTATCTTTTCCAAGAACCAGCTCCTGGATTCATTGATCCTTAGAATTGTGCTTTCAGTCTCTATGTCATTTAATTCTGCTCTGATCTTGGTTATTTCCTTTCTTCTACTTGCTCTGGGCTGTCTGTTGTTCTTCCTTGAGTTCTGGTATATGTAGGGTTAGGTTGTTTGTTTGAAATGTTTCTATCATTTTGAGGTAGGGCTGTATCGCTGTGAACGTCCCTCTCAGGACTGCCTTCGCTGTGTCCCATAAGTTTTGGGTTGTTGTGAGTTCATTTTCATTTGTTTCAAGAAACTTTTTGATTTCTTCCCTAATCTCATTCTTGACCCATTCATTATTTAATAGCATGCTATTCAATCTCCATGATTTTGAGTGTTTGGGGTTTTTTTCCTTTGGGTTGATTTCTAATTTCAGTCCCTTGTGGTCAGAGAAAATACTTGATATGATTTCAATTTTCTTGAATTGTTTGAGGCTTGTCTTGTGTTCTATCATATGGTCTATCGGAAAATGTTCCATGCGCATTTGAAAAGAATGTGTATTTAGCTTCTCTGGGGTCAAAGGCTCTATTATATATCAGTTAAGTACATTTCATCTAGGGCATTGTTCAACACCACAATATCTTTTTTGATATTTTGTTTGGAAGATCTGTCCATCTTTGACAGTGGGGTGTTGAAATCCCTTAGTGTAATTGTGTTGCTGTCAAAATCTTTCTTGAAGTCCTCCAAGATTTTCTTTATGTATTTGGGTGCTCCTATGTTGGGTGCATATATATTTACAATGTTTATGTCTTCTTAGTGGATTCTTCCCTTGAGTATTATGAAGTGTACTTCTGGGTCTTTCTTTATGGCCCTGTTTTTGAAGTCTGTTTTGTCTGATATGAGTATTACTACCCCGGCTTTTTTTTTTTCATGTCTATTTGGTTGGAAAATTTGTTTCCAGCCCTTCACTTTCAGTCTGTGTAACTCTTTTGTCCTGAGATGGGTCTCTTGTAGGCAGCGTATGTGTGGGTCGTGCTTTCTTATCCGTTCAGCTATTCTGTGTCTTTTGATTGGAGCATATAACCCATTTACGTTTAAGGTTATTGTTGATAGGTACTTATTCATTGCCATTTTTTTGGTACTGTGTTCCTCTCTCTCTCTCTTTTCCTTCCTTTCCTTTAATCAGTCCTTTTAGCATCTCCTGCAGAGCTGGTTTGATGGCGGTGTATTCTTTTAGACTTCTTTTGTCTTGGAAGCTCCTTATTTGGCCTTCTACCTTGATTGAGAGCTTTGCTGGGTACAGTAGCCTTGGTTGCAAGCCTCTGGTTCTCATTACTTGGAATATTTCTTGCCATTCTCTTTTGGCTTGGAGCATTTCCATTGAAAAGTCAGCTGCTAACCTCATCGGGGCTCCCTTGTATGTCACTCCCTGTTTCTCCCTTGTTGCCTTTAAGATTCTCTCTTTGTCTTGGAATTTTGCCATTTTAATTATGATGTGTCTTGAAGTGGGTCTGTTTGGGTTCCTTTTGATTGGGACTCACTGTGTTTCCTGGATTTTGTGACTTTTTCTCTCATCGGGTTAGGGAAGTTTTCCATCATTATTTTTTCAACCAGATTTTCTATCCCTTGCTCTTCTTCTTCTCCTTCTGGTATTCCTATTATACAGATATTATTACATTTCATGTTATCCTGCATTTCCCTTAATCCCTCTTCATTCTTTCTGAGCCTCTTTTCCTTTTCTTGCTCTTTCTGGGTGTTTTTTTCCACCTTGTTCTCCAGCTCACTGATCTGAATCTCTGCTTCATTGAGCCTGCTTTTGATTCTTTCTTGTGTTCTTCAGTTCAGAAATTGTATTCTTCACTTCCTGTTGGCCCTTGTTGATAGTTTCTATTTCCTTTTTCATGTTGACATAGTTTGCAGTGAGTTCATTGTTGTTTCCCTGTAGTTTCTGGTAATTCTCTGTGAGCTCATTGAGCTTCCTGATAACCAATGCTTTGAACTCAGTATCTGATAGTTGACTTGCTTCTGTTTCATTGTTATTCTTTCTGGGGCTTCCTCCTTTCCTTTCATTTGGGGATTGTTTCTTTGTCTCCCCATTGTTTGTGAGACTCTTCTTGCTAGCCTCTGTTGTTTAAATTGATCTGTTCTGACACCCTGGGTTTATGGTGTGAACTTCTATGGTAGAATACCTGTGACATTCAGTGGTGCAGTTTCCTTAATCTCCTGAGCTCGCTGGTCTTGGACTGTTGTTTATGTTGGCTCTCTGTGTGTCTTTGGGTGTTGATTGTTGTTGGGTCTTTCTTTGGTGGGTCCTTTCCTCCAGCTGGTCAACTGATGGTCATTCTGTCCAGCACACCTTGTATTCTTTTGTGCAGGTGTGGACAGGTTGTGTTCAAGCTGATTTTTTTGTGTGAACAAGGTTTTGAGGTTTCTCTCTCACTCTTGTTCAGTTGTTTGTTGTGTGTAATTTCTCCACCAATTGGTTGCATTTCCAGGTCGGTCCTAGACTCAGGTTAGTGTGGGTTCCACTCCCTCCTTCACCTTCTTCCCTTGTTTTCTGTTGGTGGTTCCTCTGTTAATGGATTTCCTCTTCCAGCAAGTATACTGGTGTTCACCGCTCCCACCTTGCAAGTTCTCTGAAGTAGCAAAAGTGAAATTTGTTTCACTGTCTCTGTTTTTTGGGATGACCCCTGTCTGGGTCTAACTCTGATCTTTTCAGAGCTCCAGGTTTTAATGTCTCACCTGTGGGAAAAGAAGAGGAGGGGGGAAAAATGAGAGGAGGAAGGAAGGGAGAAGGAATAAAAAAAGGAAAAGAAGAAAGGAAGGAAGGAGGAATAAAAAAGAAAGAAGGAAAAAAGGAAGAAGGAATTAAAAAAATTTAATTAAAAAATAATAATAATATAAATAAAAAATAAAAGAGGCAAGGAACAAGTACTAGTACAGGAAAGGGAGGAAGAAACAATAAAAAAAGAAAGATGGACAGAAAGGAAGAAGGAATTTTTAAAAAAAGAAAAGGTAAAAGCCTTCTGCTGGCTTTAAACCAGTCAGGCCTGTTCTGGTCTTCCTGGCTGTGTCAAGCTGGTAAGGTATTGGTTTCACTCTTCTCCCTTCCTGAGACTCACTCTTTGCTGTTGTCCAGCCTCCAGCCCAGTTCCTAGGTGCCCTTCTGTGCCCAGCCTAGTCCTTTAGTCCACCAGTTGTGCTGTCCTTGTGTGCACCAATTAGGGGCAACTTATACACAGCCTTCTTGCTCTTTGCGGGCCTAGATGCTAGGGACTCTCAGTGCCCCTTCATGGTAGTTTATCTCCCCACTGAGTCAAGACTTTCCTCGGACTGCAGCTCCCCTCTGCGGGGCGCTTTGTCTATCTCCTGCAGAGCCAGTCGGCCCTGCAGGGCTTCGAGCACAGGGGCTGGGTGGGAGGCCCTTTGTCCCTGGTGCCCTGGGCATGAGCTCTGCAGACCTGTGTGCGCGGCCCGGGTGCTTCTGTAGTGAATGTGGGTGGGCTGCAGCCAGGCCACCAATCACCGGGTGCACACACTCCCCGATTCCCCTGGTTTGGGCTTAGGCAAGCCAGTGCTGGGTCAGGGGCCACTGGTTGCGCACCTTCCCGGTTCTTCTGGAGTGTGTGCTGGAGGGCCAACCTAGACCGCAGATCACAGGGCACACACTGAGCCCGGGACTGTCAGGGGCAGGGGCGTAGGAGGCAGATGGTTGCTGTGGAGAATACCCCGAACAGCCGTGGAGTGCCTCTTTTTTTCTATTTTTCTTTTTGAAAAATTCTTCCTGTTTAAGCCCACCAGTCCAAACAAGCACCTGGCTTCTCACACAGGCCAGCCTGGCTTTCTCCCAAGAATCTTGCAGCAGACCCGGCAGGTGCCAGGCCTGGGGCTGCCGCCTGCCCTGGTCCCAGCACTGGTCCTGGGGACTTTATTGTCCCAAAGCACTCTCCTTACCATCCGATCATTCAATGTCCCGTAAAATTTTGGTCTCCAATCTTCATATATGCTGAAATACTGTTGGCTGTTTTGCTCTGTTCCTCAGAAGATCGGCTGGGTGTTTCACCAGTGGGCAGAGGGTTGTGGACTCCACTCCCACCTATCTCTCTACTATCTTGTCTCTCAATTTTATTGAACTTTTTGAAGAGCCAACACTTAGTTTCATTAATTTCTTTATTTTTAAAAGGTTCACTTTTATTTTACTTTATTTTTATTGTATCTTTTCCACTACCATTTATCCCCCCATAACCTCTTCAACCTCCACCTACCCACCTCCCCCAACAATCACCACACTGTTGTCCATGTCCCTGAGTTCTTTTTTCTTTTTCGCTCGATCCCTCCACCCCCTATTCTCCCAGAGTTGTCAGCCTGCTAAGAGTCTGTCTCTGTTTTGCTTGTTAATTCAGTTTGTTCCCTAGATTACATATATGAGCGAAATCATATCGTATTTGTCTTTCTCTGACTGGCTAATTTTATTTAGCATAATGTTCTCCACATCTGTCCATGCTGTCAAAGGGTAAAATGTTCTTTTTTTTACCCCAAGTAGTATTCCACTGTGTAAATGTAACATAGCTGTTTTATTCACACATTTAGTGATAGACATTTGGGCTGCTTCCACATCTTGGCTATTGTAAGTAATGCTGCAATGAACAGAGGCTGTATATATATATATATACTCAAATTAGTGTTTCAGGTTTCTTCAGATAAATTCCCAAAAGTGGAATTGCTGGTTTTGACTGGAATGTCATGCTTGAGACATTAATAGACTCAAATATGACCAGACAGCTTTAAGGAATTAAGATTGATTTTGGAAGCCAATAAAGCCCCTTGGGAAAATAGCCTGGTACCTTCCTTACATGGTTCATGGTGTTTATTCCAGGTAAGAAAAAAGGTTTCTTCCTTGAGATGCAAAGAAAGAAATTCAGAATATGTTGGGTACCTTGAAAACCTATAGGCGTGGCAGGCAATGTCTGATGGCAAGTCCTCACCTTGGCTTTTCTGGCCTTAAGAGGTCTTTTTAAGTTCAATCTGAAGATTCCTTATAAACACTTTCTAGTGAAATAGATTTAAAAGAGCCTACATGGTTAATTAATATTCTTGCTGAACTTACATGACTAATGAGGTCAAGTTTAATTGAAGCTAGACTTATTTTTCAAATAAATTTGTCTTAATTTGGCTATATTTGGTAAAAATGAAGTTGATTTTAGAGAAAAAAATTGTTTCAATAGAAACTCTAATACCCACTTGTGGATATTGGATTCCAAATGCTGTTCATTATCTATTGTGTTTTTAATTAGACTCTTAGTACTGTTCATTGTATTTTGCTTTTTAAATATTTTCTACCTATAAATTGGACTGGATCCTAAATTTTTCTAGTTTTCTTAAATAATGTGCAACAACCTTCCAAACTAACATTTTCATTTTTCCATCTGTTGATTTAAAATCATTGAGGACTAAAACTGCCTTTCCCCAAAGCGATGCAAGCTAAAGTAAGACTGTGTGATAATAAACTTGAGAAAAATTGCAATGGCTCATCTATGGACTATCTTTATGCCTATTGCTGAAATAGCCAGAGACATTCAAACAGCAGATGAGAAGAATCTATCAGACTCTGACTGTCTTCACTCCATCTGAAGATAATTTGAGACAGACATCTGGAAATCTTGATTGCCTACCTTCAGAATTCAGAAACCAGGGTTATAGTCTGCTCCAACTATTAACCTTTGCTTTTATTTGTTTCCATAGAGATGCCTTCTGTTAAATACCAAATTGCTTGCACCATAGGTTTAACTTCTTGAGCCCACCAGCATCACCGCCTCCTCGCATGAGCTGCCATGTTCTTCTGTAGCCAGGGCCAGGTATTTCTGAGAAGAGGTCCAATTAGCCAGCATGGTCATGCTGAGTCTCATCCTTTATTTTCTATGGATCCCAAAGCTTGGTGGACATTTGTGAACTCAGGAGAGCTAATGAGGAGAGGTAGGGTGGAGTCTGGAAGATCTGGCCCAGGGGCTCCCCAGAGACATCAAGAAACAGTTCTGTACATTGAGAAGTCCAAGGTCAATGTGTTTTGGTGAGGTCCCTCTTCTTGGTTCGGAGCCAGCACCTTCTCACTATGTCTTCATATGGTAGAAGGGGTAACTCCTTTATTTTTTATTATCTGTTTTATTTGTCTCTGCTCTAATCTTTATTATTTCCATCCTCTGTTCACTTTGTGTTTTCCTCCTACTTTTTGTTGTTCCTTAATTTGTGAAGTTAGATTGTTGATTTGAGATCTTTCTTGTTTTTTTTAATGCAAGCATTTATAGCTATAAATTTCCCCCTTAGTACAGCTTTTTCTATGTTTCATAAGTTTCGATGTGTTGTGTTTTAATTTTTCTCTAATTATTTTTTATTTCCCTTGTGTCTTCTTCTTTGATCCACTTGTTTATAAATGTATTGTTTAATTTATACAAATTTGTGAATTTTCATTTTGTTATTGATCTCTAACTTTATCACCTATGTGGTCAGAGAAGATAATTTATAGGATACCTACCTTTTAAAATCTATTGAGACTTACTTTGTGACTTAGCTTATTGTCTATCCTGGAAAATGACCCATGTTCATTTGAGAAAATGCACATGCTGTTGTTGTTGGATAGACTGCCCGGTACGTATCTGTTGGATCTAGGTGATCTATTATGTTGTGTACGGCCTCTATCTCCATACTTATCTTCTGCCTGGTTGCTCTACCCATTATCATCAATACTGTGTTGAAGTCTCCAACTCTTATTATAGAACTGTCCATTTCTCCTTTCCATTCTGTCAGTTAGGCTTCATGTATTTTGATGGTCCGCCATTAAGTAAGTCAATGCTTTATTTGCTCTATCTTCTTTTGTATAGGATCTTTTCTTTTTTTTTTTTTTAAGATTTTATTTATTTATTTTTAGAGAGAGGAGAAGGGAGGGAGACAGAGAGGGAGAGAAACAGCAATGTATGGTTGCCTCTCACATGGCCCTCATGGGGACCTGGCCCGCAACCCAGGCATGTGCCCTGACCGGGAATCGAACCAGGACCATCTGGTTCCCGGCCCGCGCTCAATCCACCTAGCTACACCAGCCAGGGCAGGATCTTTTCTTAATAATGTTTTTCTTTGCGTCTTATAATTTTTTTAATTTAAAGTCTTTTGTCTGATATTAGTGTAGCCATCTTTGCTCTCTTTTGGTTATTATTTGCATGGAATATCTTTTTTTTTAAGATTTTCTTTATTTATTTTTGGAGAGAGGGGAAGGGAAGGAGAAAGAGAGGGAGAGAAACATCAATGTGTGGTTGCTTCTCATGCACCTGCTACTGGGGACCTGGCCCCCAACTCAGGCATGTGCCCTGACTAGAAATCGAACTGGTGACCCTTTGGTTCACAGGCAGCCTGGGCAGAGTATCTTTTTTATCTTTTCAGTTTTACCAGTCTGTGTCACTGGACTTCAGTTGAGTCTCTTGTAGACATCATTAAGAGTTGGGTCATGTGTTTTTATCCATCCTGCCAATATGTTTTTCATTGGAGAGTTTAATCAATTTACACTTAAAGTAATTACTGATAAGGAGGAAATCTGTCATTCTGCTATCTTTTTTCTATATGCATAGCTTTTTTGTCCTTTATTTCCTGTATTGCTGTCTACTTTTGTGTTTAGTCCTTTTTTATAGTGAAATATTTAAATTCATTTCTCATTTCCTTTTGTGTATAATCTATAGCTATTTTCTTTGTGATTACCATAAAGATTACACTTAAGACCTTAAAGTTATAAAACTCTAACTTGAATTTATACCAGTTTAACTTCAGAAACATAGAAATACTCTGCTCTTCTACAGCTCTATTCTCACCCCTTTCCATTGCTGATATTATTTAATTACATCTTTTTACATTGTGTGCCCAAACATACAAACTAACAGTTCTTTTGAATGCATTCATTAGTCTCTTAAATTGTGTATAAAACAAGATTTGGAGTTATACTAGTACAAATGTTTAAATTAATAATTGTATTTTTCTTTAAATCATATAGAGAACAAAAAGTGCAGCTATAAACAATTGTTACAATAATATTAACTTTTATAATTGCCTATGTATTTACCTTTATTGAGATATTTATTTCTTCGTATGACTTCAGGCTGGTGTCTAGTGTCCTTTCATTTCACCTTGCAGGACTTTCTTGAGCATTTCTTGCAGGGCAGGTGTAACAGTAACAAACTCCCTCAAGTTGCTTCTCTCTTGCTGCTTTCAGGATTCTGTCTTTTGAAAGATTGATTATAATGTGCCTTGGTATGGTGTTTGAATTCAAAGATCCTTGAACTTATTGGATATTTTATTCATGTCTTTCATGAAATTCGAGATATTTTTAGCCATTATTTCTTCAAATATTTACTCAGCCCCTTTCTCTCTTCTCTTTTTGGGACTCCCACAATGCATATGTTGGTCCACTTAATGTCATCCTTCAGGTCCATTAGGCATTATTTACTTTTCTTCAGTGTTTTTTTTCTTTCTGTATTTCAGACTCAGTAATTTCCATTGTTCTCTCTTAAAGTTCTCTGGTTCTTTCTTCTGCCTGCTCAAATCTGCCTTTGAATCTCTCTAGTGACATTTTCATTGCAGTTACTGCACTTGTCAACTCCAGAGTTTCTTTTTTATTTTATTTTTCTTTTTTATTTATTTATTTTCAGAGAGAGGAGAAGGGAGGGAGAAAGAGCAATGTATGGTTGCCTCTCACACGGCCCTCACTGGGGACCTGGCCCGCAACCCAGGCATGTGCCCCGACTGGGAATCAAACCGGGACTGTCTGGTTCCCAGCCCGTGCTCAATCCACTGAGCTACACCAGCCGGGACTCAGAGTTTCTTTTTGATTCTTTGTAAGTTTATTCTGTCTTTATTGATATATCCATTTTGTTTTTACATCATTTTATTGACTTTCTACACATCTTTCTTTAAGTCTTTGAGCATCTTTAAGAAAGTTGTTTTAAAGTTTTGGCTACTGTATCTGCCATCATATCTTTCTCAGGGAAAGTTTCTGTGAACATTTTTTTTTTTTTTCATTTGAATGGGTCATATGTTTTTTTTTCTTTGTATATTTTATTACTTTCTGTTGAACACTGGACATTTGAATCTAACAATGTGGTAACTGTGGAAAGCTGATTCTTCTCCCTTCTCAGCGATTGTTGTAGGCAGTCTCTGGGCCTGGGATCAGCCTGAAGTATAAATTTAAGGTTTTCTTGTTATATTTCCGAGCCTTCCCTGGACATCCAGGTCACTTTCTAATTTTCTCCATATATGCAGTTCTTTTTAATATTTTACTGTTTAATGTCTGGCTCCCAAAAGGACAAAAGAGAAAAATGAAGGGAGGAGGAAGATGCCAGTCTCTTAAGTGCCCTGCAAGTCACTTTGGCTGGAAGGGAAGGAACTTTCAATAATGAGGGGGAGGTACAAGGACAATGGCTGCCTGCCTTTATCTGCACCTCTGTGTTCAGAAGCAGCAATCAGTGATCAGAGCACATACTTCTGGTATTTAGAGAACTGAGTCCTTTTGGCACATCCTGGCTCCTGTGTGCTGCATGTAAACTGCTCCAGGAGCATATGCACAGCTGCCTGTCATGTGGCTGGGGATGGCGAATGGGTAGCTGCCACTGTGCTGTGAGCTGAAATTAACTGCCATTTATCAACTCCTCCCCTGGAAGCAAG
>PVJI01026461.1:0-18991 GCA_004026765.1 Micronycteris hirsuta | reverse complement strand
AACATTTTTGGCATATTATGGTTTATTATTGCAAGAAAGGTAAAACTGCAACTGAAATGCAAAAAAGATTTGTTTAGTGTATGGAGAAGATGCTGTGACTGATCGAACATGTCAGAAGTGGTTTGTGAAGTTTCTTGGTACTATAGACATTGTGGCCAAATAATGCTTTGCTGTGGCGCTGACTTATGCACTGGAAGACGTATAGCGGCACCCTTGGCCTCTACCCACTGGAAGCCAATAGTGGGAGATGGTCAGCATCCTCAAAATATCCAGATCAGTAAAGTTACTGGTGAAAATGAAAAATGTGTCTTTATAGAAAAAAACCCTAAACAAGCTTTTTGGCCAGCTCAGTAGTTGTAAGTAGTTGTTGAGGTTGGGTGGGTTTTCCCAGAGAATGTTGTCGGGGAGTGGGGAGCAAGGAGAACTGAGGTTAGATTCTTGGAATCACCAGTATATCCTAGGTGAGGAGAAGAAGTAGCAGACTGGCAGGGTAGCCATAGAGGAAGGTGGGGGATGGGTATGACATCGTGATGCCATGAAAACTATGAGATTAACGTAATTTTAATGGGGACTCGTGGAGTGTCAAACACTGCAGAGGTTCTCATTAGATAAAAACTGAATAGCATCTAGAAAATAGTAGTCATTGATATTCTTGATGAAGATTGTCTTAATAGAGTAGGAATTAGGCACAGCATGTGTTATTAAAGAATTAACAGGGATGTGAGATGGTAGAAACAATAAATATAAAAAACTGGGCTTAGTTTTGGAAGGAAGAGGAACAAGAGACCAGGGAGGGGCAAGGGAGGATTTTGGTTTTTGTATCATCGATTTTGTTGCCATCATCATCATTGCTCCTGCTTATCCTAACCATTTCTATTTCTCTCATTTTATATGGGGCACTTGATGAATCAATAACTTTGTAAAAAAAAGAAGATGCAGCTCTATCTAGAAGAAGGTGAAGGTGGCAACAGACAGACATTAATATAGAAATATGAGGGCAGAGGGTTGAGGAAATGTACATGAGAGAGCCTCACTTCCGTCAGGGAAACCAGAGTCAAGTTTGTATTCCAGGGGAAGTGAAGATAGGGCAGTTGCTATTAAAGGACAGTTGACAAAGATACTGTGAAGGGCTGACCAGGGTCTTGCTAAAAGCTGAGAATGGAATATTTCATCAGGTTTACACTGTGAATACTAAACATAGGGGGACAAGCCTTTTCCCCTCGCTCATGTTTATTACATCAGCACTTAGATAATAATTTTGTCTTGCTCATCATCCCAAGGCAAACATTTGTTCAATTTTTAAGATATCAAAGTAGATATTGATTTTAGCTTTTTTTTATATAACCTTTTTTTTTTTTCTTAACAAAGGTTTAGGGTGCAAATATATCTACCAAAAGAATGGTGATCCTTTGCGTGTAAGTGAACTCCTGGAGAGTTTCAAAAAAGACGCAAGAAGCTTCAAATTAAGGGCTGGAAAACATCAGCTGGAAGACGTGACGGGTGTGTTGAAGAGGTTTCTGGCCGACATCGATGACGCACTGCTTACTAAGGAGCTCTATCCATACTGGATCTCTGCTTTAGGTAATCCACGTAGTGGAGACTGCCAGGAATGCTGGCCTTGAAATGGAAAATCAGGTTTTTAAAACTCTTTGATAATCTGAAAATTTAATTGAAGGGGAAAATATACATATGGATCAGAAGAGAAATTGTGTAAATATAAATTGTTGTTTATATCTACCTAAAAAATTTAGAATAATAATTGCTAAGCAGTATTATATATTCTTAGCTTTCAGTAGATATCTTAGTTCTTACTCAGCTTGAACTTGGGAAGCATGATAGTCAGGTCCACATATGCTATTAATTTCTCATTAAGATTAAAATGAAGGGTTTACTACATGATCAGTTCTATAAGATTTCCTACATGGCTCTTTTTGCTTTCTGCCATCATTTATTCTTCTTGTTTGGAGTACATAATGACAACTTTTTATTCTTTATTTCTTCCAGATTGTGTTTAACGAATATTTAATAAATGACCCTAGAAAAGTAGTTTATTAAATGACTAATTTGACCAAAATGACTTCAGTAAAATTGTTTATATCCATTCATTTAAAACAACTCCTTTTGATACCTGGCCAAGATGGAGGCATAGGTAGATACACTTTGCCTCCTCACACAACCAAAGGAAGGACATAAACAAATTTAAAAACAAAAAACAACCAGAGTTGCCAGAAAATCGAACTATTCGCAAGTCCGACAACCAATGAGTTAAAGAAGAAGCATTCATCCAGACTGGTAGGAGGGGCGGAGAAGGGCAGAGAGAACTCGCGGTGAGGTGGCAGCTGGAGAACTGGGGCAGGTGAGGTGGTGGCTGGTGGACTGGCAGTCCCACATTTGCATGTGGATAAACTGGAAGGAACAATTGGGGAATGAGACAGACCATGCAACGCAAGGTTCCAGTATGGGGAAATAAAGGCTCAAGCCTCTGACTTAAAAAAAACCTATGGGAGTTGCTGTGGCAGAAGAAACTCCCAGCCTCACGGGAGAGTTCCTTAGAAAGACCCACAGGGTCCTAGAACATACACAAGCCCACCCACCCAGGAATCAGCACCAGAAGCGCCAAATATGCTTGTGGGTAGCAGGGGCAGTGACTGAGAGCTGGCCGAGAGCTGAGCAAGCGGCATTGTTCCTTCTCAGATCCCTCTCCCACATGCAGCACCACAACACAGCCACGGGGGTTGCTCCTCCCTGGTGAACACCTAAGGCTCTGCCCCATACAATGTAACAGCTGTGCTGAGACCAAAAAAAAAAAAAAACAAAACAAACAAACAAACAAACAAACAAACAAACAAAAAAATATATATATATCCCTAATGAAAGAACAGATCAAAGTGAAGAGATGGTCAACCTATCAGATGCAGAGTTCAAAACACTGGTAATCAGGATGCTCACAGAAATGGTTGAGTATGGTTGAAAAATGGAGGAAAAAATGAAGGCTATGCAAAGTGAAATGAAGAGAAATATACAGGGAACCAACAGTGAAGGAAAGGAAATTAGGATTCAAGTTAACAATTTTGAGCAGAAGGGAGAAATAAACATTCAGCTAGAACAGAATGAAGAAACAAGAATTCAAAAAAGTGAGGAGAGACTTAGGAACCTCCAGGACAACTTTAAGCATTCCAATATCGAAATCATGGGGGTGCCAGAAGGAGAAGAAGAGGAGCAAAAAATGGCAAACGTACTAGAAAAAATAATGAAAGAGCACTTCCCTAATCTGGCAAAGGAAATAGCCTTCCAGGAAGTCCAGGAAGCTCAGAGAGTCCCAAAGAAATTGGACCTGAGGAAGCACACACCGAGGCACATCATAATTATATTACCCAAGATTAAAAATAAGGAGAGAATCTTAAAAGCAGCAAGAGAAAAGGAGACAGTTAGTTACAAAGGAGTTCCCATAAGACTATCAACTGATTTCTTAAAAAAAACCTTGAAGGCAAGAAGGGGCTGGAAAGAAATATTCAAAGTCATGGAAGGCAAGGACTTATGTCCAAGATGACTCTATCCAGCAAAGCTATCATTTAGAATGGAAGGGCAGATAAAGTTCTTCCCAGATAAGGTCAAGTTAAAGGAGTTCACCATCACCAAGCCCTTATTATATGAAATGTTAAAGGGACTTACCTAAAGAAAATAGGAAGATCAAAAACTATGAACAGTAAAATGAAACAAACTCACAATTATCAACAACCGAACTTAAAAAGAAAGCAAACTAAACAAACAACTAGAACAGGAACAGAATCACAGAAATGGAGATCACATGGAGGGTTATCAGTGGGGAGGGGGAGGGTGGAGAATGGGGGAAAAGGTACAGGGAATAAGAAGCAAAATTCATAGGTACAAAATATTCAGGGGGAGGTTAAGAATAGTATAGGAAATGTAGAAGCCAAAGAACTTATATGTACGACCCGTGGACATGAACTAAGACGGGCGGGGCGGGGGTGGGATGCAGGTGGGAAGGGTAGTGCAGGGCAGAGGGAAATAAAGGGGAGGGGAAATGGGACCACTGTAATAGCATAATCAAAATATATTTTAAAACTAGAAATCGCAAATGTTTTTCATGTATTTTCAGTGTTTTCAAAGTGATGACTTTTCAATCTTCATTTTTTTCAGTTTTTATTTTTTATTATTAAGTTATGCCATTATTTACTATTGTATTTCTTTCTTGCACATGTAATCTATTTTAATATTTTGGAGGGGCAAGGAATGATCTTAAAATTTGACAGTATTCCTCTGTTGAAAAGTGGTATTTTACTTTGAAAAACTTGTTTATTCTAAAACAGAAATGTGATATTTGAAGGGATTAATTTTGAAATGATGTCACAAAACATCCACAATTTGAACAGTTATCCTAAGGTGCCCCTTATTAATAAGTGCCAGCCAGAAGAGAGTAGTATTGTTATTAACATAAAGCTTTTCACTGTTTACCTAATTCAGAAGCCTTTTATTTGCTTCCTGATTTTCCTCAAATCACAAAGAGTTGATTGTATAATTTTCTGGCATATAAAATATGGAATTAGATGATATATCTCTTTAAGCCCTTACCACCCTCATTTTTGTTTTAAACAGATTTTATTGGAATTTATGAAGTTGTATCTATTTTATAAAGACTTACAGATTGTCTTAAAATTAGTAATCAAAAAGCTGTGACAAATATGCTTTTGCTAAAGTTTCCAGTTCAGTGACAAAGGTGTCTTAAACGTCGTTCTGTCTGGAGGAGGCAGTTGGGAAATGGCAGCGTGTGTTAAAGAGGAGTGTATTCACCTGTCCCTTGGACGCGAATTCTTTGAGAATTGACTTGGGGAAGGCTTTGAATACTGAGTCAGATAGCCTTAAAGCCCTTTGCTTTTAAATCCAGGATAGCTCTCACCCTGACCTTTCAGACGTGCCCTGTGTTAGGTCTGACAAGGCTAAACCATAGCTTCCGGGACCTCACAGGAGAGCTGTCCCCAGTCTTGTGCAGCCCAGGCGACAAGTGCCTCATGGTGACATGGCACCTGTTTACACCATAGATGTTCTGTTCTGAGAACACCGTGAAATTGTCTTACGATTGTGGCCAGTTGAAGAGTTCATTATATTTTCTATGTGACCTGAAGTGTATCTTACGTTTTACTTTTTATTTGCTTAAGCTTTATTTTGAAAATGTCATGTACTATGTTTTTATATGTTTGTGAAAATAGGCTATATGAGTATGACTTGTTTTATATGTAGTAGTAGTAATTACTTTTTATTGAACATAATCACTTCTACAGTTAAAAACTGAATGGTATGATCACTATAGTGTATCATTATAGATATAATCACTATATCTATAAATTACTTTTTATAGATATAATCACTTCTACAGTTAGAAACTGCCATGGTATGAGGGTAAATGTTTGGATTACTCAAGGGATGGTAGTTAATTCATTTCCAGTATAATCTCTGAGTGTGATTTGAGCGTTTGCCCTTCTTGCTTTTAGAGAGCCACTCATCTAGCAGCGGAGATATGTCACTATGATGCTGTTTACTTTTACAGATCTCTGTGCAGGCTAGATCGGTATAAAAGGGCTATCGGTTGCAGTTTTGTATAGGAGTGTATTTTAAAAATGTGGAACAGTGTTTCTTTTTTCCCCAAAGATCCTAATGCCCTTTATAGGTGACCTTGTACTTTTAAAGAATCATTAATGTGCTGCTGGCTTTCTGTGAATAGAACAGGTAGGGCTAAACAGAAAATGAAAAATTCTTATTTCCAGAAGTAGTTTAAAGGGGTGGGCAAAAGTAGGTTTACAGTTGCATTGTGCCTTTTTTTTTAAGTTAATAAAGCAGTCGTAATAATCATAACCCGCGCGTGTTTTTTCCATACAGACAACTGGAAACCTGCTTTTGCCAACCCCTGTATAAGTGCAATCCCTTGAGTTACAAAGTCAGAAGTTATTTATTGGAAGAAAGGTCTTTTATTTCCTTTGTGAATTAGTAGGTTAGACCAAACCACCACTACACTTCTCCTGGGAACTAGAACTTGATGGTTCCTGTGTCTCATTTCTCCAAGTATTTGACTCCCTGGGGTTAGGAGAGCAGAAGGTAATTCGTTCTTGTCCTATTCTCCGTGACTAACCAAATTCTGCCCACGACTAAGGCAGAGGTCCATTCTCCTCAGTCAGTGTGATACTCATCGGGGCCTGCATGTGACTTCTTCCATTGTCCCCTTTCCTTTTCCAGAGTTGAAGATGCCAGGGCTAGTGCAGTTTCCTTTGCATGCGTCTGCTGGGTAATGCACAGTCCATAGCTCACAGTTCATAGCTTTAGTTTGGGGAAGATTTTTATGATTTCTCTGCTGTGGATTCCATCCCGCAAAATCCGTGGTGACTGTGACCTAACGCGTGAAAGAATCTCACACAGAGACACGCATGGAAGAGGAAATCTGGGGCCACAGACCCTTCCCTTATCGTGGGAGAGGGCCTCAAGCGTAGCTTAGCCCGGCTTTTTATTAGATGTTTCAGGATACATTCACATCAGAATGGCCTTCATTAACTATGCGCAGAACATCGGATCTAAACTAGGTGGTAAAGACACATCAAAAGGGGGAAGATATGCGGGCTGATTATCCAGGAACGTAAACATTGTGGCAGGAAAGATCCTCCGGCATTCATTAGCATAAGCCCCTTGATTCCAGGGTAAGAGACTCAGCAAGGCAGTAAATTTTAATAAATATCTTAGCCAAATTTCCCTTCAAAGAATTATTTTCTCTATGGACATGGATCCACACATGCAGTCTTGGGAGATTTTTTCACGGAGAGACCTTGCTCACGCGTGATCCCAGAGCTACGCTTTTCCATGTGTGGGAAAAGAATCTCCACATTCTCAAGGGAAAAAGGAACAGAAATGTCATTTTCAAATACAAATAGTGAAATCTTTCCATAGACAGAATTAAAATACTTTTGGCTTATCTCTTCAATTTTCACTCCACTTTGACATGTTAATTGAATATATTCCTATTAGGTGAAGTTCTATGGTCCATGAAGTAGAAGATAAAAATACAACCCTGGACTTTGAAAGTGCTTATTTTTAGTTATGAAGTGTAAGAACTACAGCATGTAGCCGTGGAATGTTTATGTAAATATTTTTCTAGAATTATAGAACTTTGAATATTTTTCTATTGAAACTTCATTGTATCACTTGGTAAAATACAACTGTGAATATCGTTTTATAATAGTGTTAAAAGGTAAATTTGTAATATAGATGATTATTTTCAGCCAAATGTTTTTTTTTTAACTTCTAGATACCCAGGATGACAAGGAAAGAATTAAAAAATATGGAACATTTATACGTAGTCTTTCAGGGGTCAACCGAGCAACATTGGCAGCTATAATTGAACACCTTTACAGGTGGGTGGATTCATGAATTTTCCAGTTTATTTCCAACATGGCACTTGATAAGTCATTATATCCTGTATTTAAAGTACTGTGGTTAACCTTCTACCCATGACCGCAGATCTTTCACTATATCTTAAGAATGGTTTCAAAATGAAATTCCCATTAAACTATCACTTTGGTGTCTCTTTCTGTAATTACGATGCATTTTAAATAAATAGCATTGAAATTACAGAGCATAAAAACTAGAGAGTTGCTTAAATGAATTGAAAGTAATCATGGACAGCATCCTGAAGTGCATAAGCAAGAATTTGAAAACGTATTTGAAAGGGAAGTGGGAGAAGGGAAGAAAGTGCCGTGGCCAGAATTCTTTAGCAGGAGTCAGTCTGTGAGCCTGACATTGTCTCGTGGTGGACACTTCATAGACTCTTATTTCTTCATTATCAATTTATGTCTAACCTGACCCTTAATTAATGCTGGTGTCAGGCCGTTGATCAAATGAGGACATTTTAAAAGTCAAAAATATTTTCTATGTCAGGGCATGTGGTCCCCTGCATTGGGGAGGGTAGGAGGAATATAATGTGGGTTGAGAAATGATACCTGAAAGATGAGAATGTCTGAGAATAATCTTTTCTATTAAAACCAAAGGCTTGTTGTGCTATGACTGAAAATTATCACAGAGACTTTATGAAGTGTAAATCTTCCTGAAGGAATAGATTGTTGTAGCTTTCTGCATGGATGTAAAACTCCCTTGAATAAATTTTGAAGAAGCTGAATTCTGCTCAAAGTACTTCATTTGGAGTCTATATTCAGGAATCCTCCACAATTTATCTTTTCTTGTCATCTTGTCTAGCCACGACTTCCCATGCATGTAAACTTCATTACTATAAAACTTATTTTCATATTGTACCATATAAAAACACTGTACAGTCTATATGGTCCTATCTCAAAGCCTATGAGACAGTGGGACATTTTTTTTCCTTCAAAAATTGTAATAGTGATCAGGCTGCTACAATTTATTAACATTTTAAACATCGTGTACACATAATTATTATAACTCTTAATTCAGATTTGAATTTGAGATAACAAGTTCCTTCCCATCCTCCCTCCCTCCCTCCTTTTCTTCAACTAACATATGTATTTTAGCTTCTGTTGCGTACAAGACAGTGCCTATTCAGAGTCCATGTGAACAGAAATATTTGGTAATCATATATAAATTACAAAAATACTCTTAAGCCTGCAGGTCACAAACCGAGCACCAAGGAGCCCTGGGATGGATGGCACAGTGAGCACTCAGGGTGCAGCGGGGCGTTTTATGTTTTTAAGGAAGCACAGCATCATTGGAATGGATTTTTAATACATAGACATTTAGCACGAGGCATGAGCTTTTCGAGGAGGGATTGAGTCATTCATTGTGTGTGGAGGTCCAGGGGATGCTTCAGATTTAAAGAGACATGTGCAGTTCAGGACATGAAATTATGACAAGTATAAAATGAGCAAAGGATAGTTTCTAGGAACTGGGTGTGCTAGGAGACCCGCTGGGTTGCAGTTCTCTGGCAGAAAGCTGTGAAAGGCGCTGTTGATCATGCAAGAACATTTGGGTTTTATTCCTTTAAGTGATAGGGAGTGACTGATTAAATCTGTTTTAGGATAATAACCCTTGTAATGGGATGGGTCGGGAAGAGGTTGGGACAGAGGTGGAGACAGTTCCCTTGGGCTTCCTATGAAGGCCCGAGTGAGAAGAGACTGAGCAGGCAAATAAGGAACACTGGGGAGTGCTAACCTGTGGGGGCTGAAGGATAAAGGAAGAAAAGGAAAATACTATAGTGCACATACATTCGGCAGAAATGAAGGCAGCTACAGAGAGTAAAGGGACATAGAGTACCAAAGGAAAACGCTTCTGCAGAGGGAAGTCTCGAACAAGGTGAGAATGTTTGATAGTATCATCAAAAGTTTGAGGTCAGTTTGGATAAGGTCAAGTTGATTTAGCATTTAATTCCATCCTTGCCCTAGAAAAAATTACTTCCTCTATGACTAACATTCCCTTAATTCCATTCACCAGATATTTATTATGAACTACCGTGTGATTAAAGCAAGTCCCCAACTGTGAGATGCTTTGATTCTAGCGGCAGAGTCAGACATGCAGATAAATTTCCAGGTGTTCACAGCACAGTGGGATGAGTACAGAAGTGGTTTTGAAGGGGGTCTCCACAGTTATTACCACATTTTTCAGATTATAAGACGCACTCCCCCCAAAAAATTTGGGAGGAAAATGGGGGTGCATCTTACAGTCCTAATGTAACTTACCTCGCTCGCTGGCGGGGCGGGGGGGTGGAGCGGGATCACAGGAGGCAGGAGCATTAAATATTTTACCACCTTTTTGGCTTTAAAATTTTTTTTCCTATTTTCCTCCTCTAAAACCTAGGTGTGTCTTTTGGTCTGGTGTGTCTTATAGTCAGAAAAATACGGTACATTCTTCTCTATCAACTTGTAATCCTTTGTGTGTCTTGTAAATCAATAGAATGAATGCACTTACTCCATCTCTGCTATGCAATTTGGCATTTTATTGTTTGTTATATATATTGCTGTCATGTTTACTCACTTTGTCTTGTACTTATAGAATCTCTGTTCTTGCAGAAAGTGTACCTACCTTAACCTTGCTTTATTCTTTTGATGGAGCTGGTCGGTCTCCCTTGTTTAGTATGTGTCCTAAAAGTTTGCAAATGTAATTAGGCAGTTAAGGGGCTGCTATGTATACAGCTAGTGTCAAATAGAGAGCATTAGTAGTTACTTCCATGTATATCACTTAATGTTCTCCTGCATTTTTATCAACATAATTTTTCTTTCATTATAGTGATGGCTGTAGGTTTTTTTAATTTTATTTTAATCTCTTTGAACTTACATTTGTGACTATGTTAAATGCTCTTTATAAGACCTAGGTATAGTCTACTGATTGGGAGAATTGATTTGTCTGTTTATTTCTGTTCATTATTAGAAGCAATTCTTAGTTATATTCAAGAAAAGTGTAGTTGCACTTTTAAATTATGTTCACTTTTTGAGAGCTAATGTTCTACTTCAAATAAACATACAAACACAGCTGCCAAGTATTTTCTCACTTGATAATGCAGTTTCTGGAACATTCAGCCCAGCCCTGAACATTGCATTTGGAGGTCTCCACTGCACGCCTCCCGATCCCCCTTTCGTGCCTTGTTTTCTTACGTACCTACCACCCCCTTCTCCCTTTCATTTATGCTTCAGCCCCACAGGTCACAGCTTAGTCCCAAAGGGATTCTGCAAGCATACCTTCATGGCTTAGCCATAGGCTGTCCCATTATCTGGAAGTGTTTGGATACAGTGTGTTCCTCTAAATCAGCACTCAAGGACCGCTTTGCAACTTGTAGTACTATCTTTAACAGGAGTGGTCTTTTCTTATGTTCTGAACTATGCTGTTAGCTACTTGGAAGAAAGAACTGTGTATTTATCTTTAAATCACCACTGCACCTTTTATATCTGAGACCTTCAATAGATGTTAAAAATGATAAGTGAATGTTGTGACTTATAGTCCTATGAAGTTTTCAAATAGAAGTGTGTCGTAATGAGCTGTGCTCTTCTTTAACAGGGTTCAGAAATGCTCAGAAATCAATCACATGAATGCCCATAATTTGGCGTTGGTCTTTTCATCCTATTTCTTTCAAACGAAGGGACAAACCAGTGAAGAAGTGAATGTAACCGAGGACCTAATTAATAATTATGTTGACATATTTGAGGTAAATATTTTATATCTTGTTCTTGTTAAAATAGTATTCTTGTTAGTTTGCAAATAAAAATACTTATTTTATGATGTTTTTATTCAGATCTTTATGCATATTTTAAAATAAAGAAAATAAAAGATAATTATATTTTATCCTTGATTTTTTAGATACAACTAACTTTGTAAATCTGGCTGGCTTTAAAGCCTTTTTACCATCTGGTGTCTGTTGGACAGAATATTTCTATTTATAGTGTTTTTTATGTATTTTTCTCCTCAGTATGTGTACTTAGAGGTGTGAAGTTATGAATTTACAAATTCAGTAATAAATGCCAGACTGTTAAATTCTGCATTTGAAAGCATTTTCCTGTTTTCTTTTCACTGTGTACTGAATGGGAGAAAAATGAAAATTCTGAAATATGATTCTGTGTTTTTTACTAAGTCATCTGTGTTCTAATTACTTTACAATTTGCTATTTTTATGAAGTTAATATTTTCACGTTTCATCAAAAAACTGTTAGAATAAGGATGGTTTCTTAGTTAAAAGAAGTAAAAATAGAGGAAATAAGGCCAGGGTTTGAAAATGTAGGGAATGCAGGGGGCACAGTTCCGTGGTCCAGCTCCACCATCATTTCTGGCATTTCAGTTTTGTTAGTTAACGTTTTTCGGCATTCCGTTCAATGTGTTTTATCAGATGACTTGTTTTCCAGTGCTATAGACATACTAGATGAAATCAAATGAGTTAACGTTATTAGGTTACTATTTGTAAAGTTGTTAGCACAGGGAAGGAACTGTATTTGTAAAATAAAATAACCATGGTTTGTATCTTAATTTATAAAGAAATGGACACCGGAATTGTCAGATTCTCTTTGCTCTGTGATCTTCTTTTTATCTCCTCCTATATGTGTTCACTGTTTTTGATCAACAGCAACTTCTATGCAGTACTTCTGGTGCTGAGAAATGAGAGAAGTAGTAAAAAATAATGTGTGGCTTTGCATGCTCTCTTTATTTTTTATATTTGTACTGTTTCATTAATAAAAAATAAAAGATTGTCTTCATAGTTTTGTTAAATCCAACTTTAAATGGTGGGAATTTCACAAGCACTTAATAACTATTTTAGTTTGAGAAAAGAGTCTTGTCTGTCAGCCTATTCAAACTCTACAAGCCAGTCTTCTGCCCCTTGCTTACTAAACCTCCTTGGCAGAGGGGCTTCTTGATGGAATCTGTGGCCTGAAGTGCTATCATCGTACAGTGTTCTGACCTTTATGAAGCTCTATTTTGTGGACTTTAGTTCTGCCCCAGCTGTGTGAGACTACATTGGTTAAGATGGCCATTCTCATTTATTTTTACTTGTTGGTCTTTAAAGTCCTAAAGAAACTTATGTGAGGATGAGTACCATCACTCCATGTATTTTATTAGAATGTCCCAAATTATATTTTAAACAGGTTAAAGAAGACCAAGTCAAACAAATGGACATAGAAAATAGCTTTATTACCAAGTGGAAAGACACTCAAGTGAGTAGTAATAGTTAGATCTTCAAAGAATTAAAAATTTAAAAAAAAAAAGCACAAACCACAAAAAAAACTTCCATTGTAAGTAAAGCCATTTGTTGTATTTATTTTCAAGTTTCTATCTGAAGCATAGTAAAAATAATGGGCAGAGGGACCCAGCATAAAATCATTGTGTACTTCTGCAGCATGATGCATATATGCAAAATGCTGAAGTTCATTCCTGTAAAATTTTCAAAATATAGAAGGAAAAACCAGTGTTAATTTTATCAAAATATCCTTTTTAAATCAGTTTTTATTTATAAAAGCACTATTGAAAATGCCAGTGGATTTCAAAGGAAGCTTTTAAAGCCAAAAGTTCTGGAGTAAATTGAAAATTCAGGCTCCCTAGTGATTCTGTCCATTATGATTTTGAGCATATAAATTACTTCTTATGTGCTTTTGCTTTGCCTGATCTTGGAGGATTGCATTAGTGAGAATGTTTCTATGTGGTCTTTGTAATATATGCTAATTTATGGCTTAAGTTGACTTTTCTAGAGCTTTTCTTGCCTTCTTCAGTAGTGTTGGAGTTGTGTATTCAAGTTGTACTATACAGCCGAATACCTCTCCTTGCTTGATGACTGTTCATTAGACTTGCTTAAAATTGATCTTAAATCTTCTTCTGGTAACTGGGAAGTGTAGTGTATCCAGGGTTCCAGTGTAAAGAATAGAAGTGGGTCAAATATATTCTGTTTATTAGTTGCACTCAGAATGAGGCAAATGTGTCCTTATCAGTTAAACCCTAAACTCACCTCATTCCTGAAAGATCCACTCCTAGTTAGATAAGCCATTGAGCTATTGTTCTCTAGGAAGGAGATGAGGAAAGGCTTTCAATCTAGAGCCTTGATCCCCGAGTACCAATCCTGGGAGACTAATTTCCTGAAGAAGCATTTCCTCCATTTTGACCCAAAGTAAGAAATGCAGCCTCCAGGGGAGTTAGCTATGACACTAAAAAAAATCTGGCTCATTATCAGTTAGTTCTCTTGAATTCTTGCTTTTGGGGGGAAGAGTTTCATTCATGAAATAAGACTGTGCGAGCCAAGGGATAATCTTTGACAGCATCATCTATTCTGTTTTACATAAATCATGAGGACCCGTCTGCATTTTTATCTTTTATATTCATATTACAATAAATAAATGAGTCTTGAATGCTTTCTAATGAAGACTAAGTAAAAATAAGGAAAGAATGATCCATAAAACAGAATAATTGGAAAGGGAAGTAGGCACGTTTAGAAAAATCCGCCCTTTTGCTGGAGTGTTTCTGTGTCCCTCCAGCTCTCCTCTGGAGTCCTTCTCGGACACCCCCTCTTATCCGTCCTCGAATTGCTCAGCTATGCTTGTTTCTGGCTTCGCTCTGTAAGTGCTTGGTGTTTGCTTTTCAATTTTTAAAGATGTGTCCTTCCTGGAGAATTGTTTATGCAAACACAGTGAAAAGTAAAAATGTCAACTGTATTTCTTCTTCCTTAGTATTTTTGTATAGCATCGAAAGTGAGAAATGAAAATTGGAAACACACTTTTCCAAGCTTTTCTAAGCCAACAGTGTCAGAATAATTAAGAACTCTTCTTCAAAGTACATTTTTAATGTTTTCTCCACAATTTGATTCATTAGGTTTTACTCTGAGGGAAATTTAACTTCAGAATGATGCTTTCCCTATTAAAAACTGCATGATGGATGCTACTTCTAAGTGGTTACACAACTTGAGGGAATTTCAAGAATAAGCTACTGAAAACATTTTTTATAGATTCATTTGGTTCTTTGTTAATCTTCTCCACATTATACTGTCAGCCTCTATGTAACGTTATCTTATGCTTTTATTTTCTGGCTTGTATCTCCTTCACTTAGTACGTCTTCTCAGGTAGAATAGTGACCTAAAATAGCACTAATGCTTGGCTAATGATAATGAAAAACTTATCTTTATTACCTACCTTATTTTATCACTTCACCTTCATTTTTTCTTGCTAAGTATTCTTTCTCTGTAGTACAACTCTGACCTAATTTATCCTCAGATTCAATTTTTAGACACATTTTCTCTGAAAATTTAGCAAGACCTATTTTCCCTTTTAATTATTGGTATCAAGCCTACACTACAGCTTAGGGAAAAATTATGTATGGAATTCTTCTCTATATGTAGTAGAGAAGAATTAATCATGTTCACTCCTTACTTTGTGTAAGGACGTCTGTTACTGTAGCGTGCCTACTTTTATGCTAGCCAGATCCGTTATTTCTGTAAGAACATAGGGTATTTGAGGGCTCTAAACTCTGTAGTAAGAGACTAAAAAGCCTCACTGTGAATAGTGTTGCTGATTGTAATACTTGTGTAGATTCCTGTCCTTAATCCCCCATGTTTGGTAAATGGGTATCATCACGCTGGTAATGGGGAGATTGGCCCATTTCATTATTATAAAATATTTAGAAATAGGACTAGGACTTTCTCACCGTCTTAAGTGTCATATGTATGTTCTTGCAACATACTTATATTTGTTGTCTTCACATCTGCCGTTTTCTAGGTGTCCCAGGCTGGAGATTTGTTAATTGAGGTGTATGTAGAAAGGAAGGAACCAGACTGCAGTAACATAATTCGGGTGAGTCCTAAAGATGGCTGTAAAGAGTACCCTTGGGAAATGGAAATATTAGGTTTAATTTACATATTTTGAGTTTTGCATCATTTCTTATAACTTATTTTACATGTCCAGTTCAAACCATGAAGACAGGAGTGACTTTTCAAACAGATATCCTCTGGGAATTCCATGTTTTTAGTCATTTGGAAAGAGCACATCTTACATGCTTTAGGTTAAGGTTAGGGTTTTCTATCAGTAGGTTCTAGAAAACAACTTGAGCTTAAATTTGTGGTCATTTCATTCTTAGGTTCTCATTATTAGGCCAGCTATTTATTCTGTTTCAGCTTGTATCTTTTCACCTGTAAAGTGAGGAAAAATTACAGTATTTACATCATAGCATTGATATGAGCACTCAGTAAGATAATGCATATAAAACACTTAGCAAATTGCTCAGCACATAAATCTTTCATTACTGTGATTATTAATATTATGGTTATCATTAAATTCCCACCCTTGTGTCATAGACTTGAGATTCCAGTCTACCAATTTACTTGAATATTCAATAACTTTTCTTTTCTAAGACTATTAATAATTTTTGTGAATTGAAATTGTCCTTGTCATGCTACCATATTCAGTACTTAGTCTGCCTTAGAGAGAACAGTGGTATTTTCCCCATTCCTGCTGAGGAGGAGCACGGCCTCTGTGTGAGGAATAGGCATTCTGCCCTGTCGCAGGAGAAATTCATCTTTAGCTTCTTACCATTTTTCAAGTTCCAGATTAAGCAGTCTTAACATTATATATTTCTGGATTTTAGTTTTGCTAAACCTGAATTGTAACTGTTTATTTATTTGTAATAATTACATATTCTGACTACGTAGCACTGTGTGCCTTACTGAGAACACGGAGCTGAACTATGGCATAGGCTTTGGTCTGGCAACCCCTTGTCCACTTTGTGTTTCTCGTTGGTCCTGTGGTGGTGGTAACAGGGGACGGGAGGACCCGCACAGTTCTAATGTCAGAGTTGGTATTCACAGCACCCGACTTAACTCTGCCTACACCTAAACCGGTAGTTGCTCAGCTTGATTTTATCTTACTAATGAAGCCATAACAGAAATTATTTAACATGAGCAAAGTTTTTAAGCGCAGTTTTTAGACAAAGGACTGTCCAGTTTCACCTTTAAAATTCTCTTTAAAAATATTGAAAAACTATACAAAAATAATCATAAACATTTGCGTAATGCTTAAGGCTTTGCAAAAATCTTTAGTTACATTTATCTTAGCTGTAACTAAACTGAAGGAGGCCGGTAGAGCAGGCAGTGTCCCAAGTTTGTAAGAATAGAAATTAGGAATTAAAAATCATTTACGCCAGAACTCAAACCTGGGTCATCATATTCCAAACCTGATGTTCATTCTGCTGATTTATATATTCTTTAGAATAATGATTTCCAGAGTGTCCTTCGTGGAGCTCCAGGTGTCCTGAGAGAGGCCACGGGCTCTTCCTCAGATGAAAAGTGGAGTTCCGGTCTTCTTTCCTACGTCAATCTGGGGCTCACTCTTTGCTGACTATTGCACAAATTTGGTTTCTCACTAATTTATTGTTTTAAGAAAAGGCTATACTTAAAAAATGTTAAGGCATTCAGATGAACAGCCTCATTGAAATTAAACATCTACTACTGTTTCCATCGCTTAAAGTTCTCTACTTTTCCCAAATACTGTATTTTTTTTTTCTTTCAAGCTAATACTTTATTGGGCTTTTCTAAATGGTAAACAGTGGATTTAATGTCTCATTAATGTATTCCAAAGAAAGTAGTGGATTCTGCAAAGTTCAAAAGATGGACTGTATAAGTTAACTGGAATGAAATATATTAATATTATTTATATATGTGTAATATAATTAATAATGGACAAGAAGAATGGAAGTGAGCACATTTTTTCCTAAGAAATTAAAAAAATAGGTACATACTTCTACTGAAAATGTGCAGTTAGAGTGTTCTAATGGTTAAAAAGATCTTTTATTTGTTTACTATTATAACTAAGTTCTAATTGAAGAAAGCCAACTTGCTTCTGGCTAGCTTGCATTTCAAACTGGTGAAAGCAAAAACAAGAAGAAACAAACCAGAAATCCCAGCGGTCCCTGAAGAAGGCGGTGAGCTTCTGAAGTGGCCCGAGGCTTTCGGGCTCTCACAGAGCTGGCCCCAGGCTGGCTCTGCAGACGCTGCCCTGTGCCCTGAAATCCTGGCTGCAGTGTACTTTGGCGTCCCACCATCTGTCACTTGGCATGACAGGGCACACCGCAGATCACTGAAACCCTGAGGCTCTTTGGCACGGCAGACAACAGTCAGCTGTGTATAATTTAGGCATCAACCTGAATAAACCAAGACACTTTGAACTCTTGATTATAGAACTGACGAGCGAAAGGTTTTGCTCCTGGGAAGACCATCTGATTGCTATCGTGTGATGGTCTTTGTGTGTGTGAATAAGTGGATTCTTCCCTTCTGAGTGATTTAAATGTTCACTGGGAAAAATTTTCTTCCTGATTATGTCTATGTTGTAATAACTTTTTGCACTCACATTGAAATGTATTTTAAGGAGAAGATGTGAATAGGCTATTTTCTCTGTGTACTTTGGGAAGCTAGTTAAACATACTAAGAAGAAACTTTGGGTATCAGAAGTTGTTGGATGGCAAATATTATTGCCCAAGGCTATGTCCGTGTCTGACATATATGCTAAAGAAATCTTGCTTCATTTACAGATATCTCCAGTGATGGAGGCAGAAGAATTAACTAATGATATATTAGCAATAAAAAATATTATCCCTACAAAAGGTGAAATCTGGGCCATATTTGAAGTCATTGAAAATGAAGAGCTAGGTAAGTGATTTTCATGCTGGGGTTCTTAAATTCCCTACAGTATGAAGTAGTAGTGTTTGTGTGATGTCATTACTGCATTTTATGTCATTCTGAAGATTAACATTATGAATTCCCTTCTATTCAGTGCATGGGTTGATATATGTTATTGTCACTTGAGGTTGCCTGCTTATAATTTTACTCCTCAAAATAATTAGATTATTTTATTGACTATAAAAATACAGTGAAGAGCCTTAGTCATCTATGTTGTCGCCTTAGGAAATAAAGCCTTTCTTTACAAGGACAAGCAAATTGATCTGTGACACCATTCTAAATGTCACCACCACCGTCCACATATGCCTGTATGCCACTTATTTAACAAAAAAAATGTTGATTTAAAAGGTTATTATTTAAAAGTAATTTTGTTTTAAGCCAATTTTGTCTTCTTCCTTTTCGTGTGTCCTTAGTGGAGTGGACAGATATTTTGTCATCTTTTATCTCAGATGTGGAAGGATAAAGAGAGCTTTTAAAACACCTTGTCTACATGACTAGTAAAGTGCTGAATAAGCTTAACATTCTAATGACACCATTTGGTTTTAAAGACCTCTAGGAAAAAAAAGAAAGATGCAGAGTGTCTTTGTGCTTTGGCCATCTGTCTAGCTGATACCTACTAAGGTCTTGGGACCCTTTCAAGCACAGCCGTCAAACTGCCAAAAGTAAAATCTTGCCACCTGCAAGCTCAAGATAAAAATTAAAATTCAACATTGAAATGCTCCCATTGTGTATCATTAGGCATGTTGTAATCGTTGTCATAATGAAATGGGATTATCAAAGACCTTGTCTTTCATCACTCTGTTCTTTTTTTTTTTTTTTTTTACTTTACTGTTATTCA